>MINK01189280.1:0-12206 GCA_001735545.1 Phormia regina | reverse complement strand
AACGGCAACACCGACAGAGAGGGAGAGTGAGAAATTGAGAGCTTTTGTGAATCCGTTGTAAAAAGAAAAAAATGTTTATTTTCAGCGGATTCCGCTGTGTTGTTTTAGTTGCAAAATTTTCATACAAAAAAAATAATTATAATCCGCTTAGTTGTGTTTAGGCTCTTATTGAGATGTGATCAATATTTCGGTTCTTTCCGTTTTCTTCTAATTGAGGGACAGACTATTTAGGACACCATGTTTTTTTAATACAACTATGAAAAAGAGTTTATGTTTGGTGGAAAATAAGAACTTTGGCTGAAAAATCTTACCATGCAGGAAGTCAAGTACAATACTTTGGATTTTAATCTGCGCCACCCCCCATCCGCCCAATCCACTTATAATTCTTTAAGCAAGGGTAAGTCACGACGCTTATTGAGGCCCAACTGACCAATTAGCTATTAAGAGTACTTTATTTGTCAAATGTCAGAGACATCGTCAATCACAACATACTCTTCCAAGATATACTGCAATGCACAATTTCAAACAAACCGAAGAGACCAATACTAAGTTATTTGAATTTCTGACGGTAGCTTGTAAAGTTTCAAGACCCCTCCCTTGGGATGGAGTTCTATTGGGTGTTGTTTTTCCAGACTGTATACCATCTGAATAACAGAGGTACAAATTAACCTATGCATTGCAGTCTTTGGAAGCACAATTTATGGAATTTCACATAAATTGCGAAAATAAGACGTCAATGCGCCAACTGGAAACTCTTGCGATATAAATATAGAGACTTTATTTTCTACATATGTAATGCGATTGGTTGATACTCTTGTGCAGACAGCTATGCACAATGAAATCTACTATTAAAATAGTCAAACTGGCCAAACTAATTCTTGGCAACCGCTGTATGCCGTAAGAAGTGCGTTCGAAAAAAGCTTAACATGAAATTTAATAACTTGGAAACGGTTGATCTTAGAGTGTTGGCTTATTTTATATTTAATTGATATTATATTTCAGTTCGCAGATATGATACCATATCGGGCCAAAAATGTGTGGACCCTTTGTGCTCTATTATGAAAAGAAGAAGTCTTTTGGCAAACATACTTTGATGCATATTTCGGTACTTATAGTCCCGACTATAACAAAAAAATCATCCAAAGAAGTCAATAAGATCCTGAAATTGTGATTAAGAAGTAGTGCAAATTTGGATCATTTGCAAAGAATTTAACATATGCTTGTCATAGGAAGATATTCTCCTTTTTGATACCTATCCACTGTATATGAAGTAATGTCCACGATGTAATGAAATCCTGATTCTTTTGATTTTTCTTTTTATTACCGTAGGGACATTAAATTTGATTTATTTATAAAAAAATATTTTTATTATATATTTGTAAATGTAAAAGACACATCGAATACTGATGATGTGTGTAGCAGCACAGAAAATACGTATTCCATTCTGCTGGTGTCTAATTATAGTCTACAAACTCTGCTTTCGTTCCGCCAAACAGACACAACAAGGCAATTTACGATTGCAAACTCGTTTATGCTGCTTTGAACCGGATGTCGGATTACGACACTATGTAACCACATCTTTATCAACATTTACGAATTTAGGTTCAACTTGCCGCAATGCCTGGAGCCTCTCAATATTGCATTCAGGGCAAGGCGGGAGTCATGTATAGGTTTCAAGAAAACCCAAATGGAAAAGACACATCGAATACTGATGAAGTGTGTAGCAGCACTGAAATATGTATTCCATTCTGCAGGTTTCTAATTGTAGTCGAATAATTCTGCTTTGGTACCGCCAAAAAGAGACAACTATGCAATTTGCGATTGCAAAACTTGTTTAGTCTTCGTAAGTTGCTTTTATTACTTTTTAAGATCACGAAAACATATACCTATTGATACTTTAGAAGTAGTAAAAATGTATTTCCTTAAAAATGACTTTTGAGGACGAATAACAGGATTTTTTGCTGGGGACCAATAACTAAATTTGATGGAATTTAATATGTTAACAAGGATTGTGTTTTATGTCTTTTTCATTAGGTCTGGTTTTTTATGGGCGTGTCTAATAATTCGCTTAAAATTGGCCGAAACTTTATCATTTATATAAACTGTGTTATAATGAAATATAGTCTAGTATTAGGCATATTCGACATACTAGATCACAACGGGGTTCACTCAGGACTTACTAAAACAAAAGTACCGACATTTTGCGAAATCTGTTTTGCAACTCAGGGATGCAAAACAACTTTCTTAGTCATATTTTTAGTAAATAAACTACATATACAAGAATATTAAGTAAATATATAGTAGTAAATAAATAATTTTAAATACATACTATAAAATTAATTTAAAATATTTTAAAAATAACTTAACGATTGTATTAAAAATTTCAAATAGAAATTTATTAACAAGTCCTTAAAGAAATTAAATTAATAAAATATTAATTAACAAAGAAGCTAAAATTTTCTAAATAAATTTCTAACTACTAATACATACAATATTATTAAATATTTAATTATTATTTAATAATATAATAAATATTTAAAAATATGAAAAGAATTCATGAAAAATAAAAACAAATATAAAAACGTTTGTATTAAATCTTCTTCAAATTGTTAAATAATTTTTTAAAAACAAAAAACAAAATAATTATTTTTAAATAATTTAAAAAGCGCATACATAATATTATTAGGGAAAAATTTAAAGTTGCATACAATTTGAAGTTGATTTAAATGGAAATGGAAGGAAAATTTAACGAAATTTATTAACAAAAAGGGAAATCTTTGCGTAAAAATTAGTAGTACCCACCAGTTTTTGTTTTTTTTTAGCAAATATTTGGATTTCTGATTACAATATCAAATTGTTAATGATATTTTATTTAAATAGTTGTTGTTAGTTTGTTTATTTTATTTTTTTTTTTTTGGTTATGTAACCAAAAAAAAAGCATGAATAAATTAAAAACGATCGTTTTCATGAGAAATAAAAAAACAAAACTCCATTAGTAGTTGTTTTGTGATCATTTTGTTTTTTAATATATAAAAACAATTTTCCAATTTATTTAAAATTTTAAAGTTACAAGAAAATAATTATTAATTATACATTTAAACATAAATTAGAGTTTTAACATAAAACAACACAAAATTTAACAAAAGATAGAAAGAAAGCTCACATTTAGTTATTTATAGATTTTTATATTTAATTTTTTTTTATTTTTACTTTAAAAATTATTTACAAACACAATTTGCAACAAAATTCAAAAAACAGCATTTAATTTTATAGATTTTGTATTAATTTTAGTACAAATAAACAGAAAATACATTTTGTTAAATTAAGTACATTTATTAATGAAAGTATAGCATAAAAGAAAATTATAATAACAGAAAAATATTAGAAAAAGAAAAAAGACAACAATTAGAATTTCTTATGCTCAAAATAAACATACAATAATTTCATTTATAATAATTTGTTTGTTACTATTTTTTTTATTTTTTTTGTTATATTAAAAACACATTTTGCTGTTTTATTTAACATGCCTTAAAACTACTTTTGTTTCCTTTAATTGATAATGATTTGATTTTAATTCAATTTAATTTACTTATTTAAATATAAATTTTAAAAACTAAATTAAATACTTAAAAAATATTACATATGTATTTTATACATATAACATACACAGTTGAGCTTAGAGAAATAGCAGTGTTTATATAAAAATATTTCATGGTATAGAATTTTGGAATTTTAAAGGAGAAACTGATAGAGCTAAAGTTTTGGAATGTTTTAAATTTTATTTATATAGCAGCGTGTTTAGACTATACATTTTTGTCAAGACAAATGTCAAAATTTTATCAGAATTAATAAAACTATTTAATATATATTGAATTTATTAGCATTACGCCGTTTCCATACTACACCATTTCCATATATATAGAAACTTTTAATTATATTATTATTCATAAAATTTTATTTGTAATTTTGAAATTTAGAATTTTTGAAATTCTTTATGAAGTCATTGATAAAAGTCATCGATAAAAAAATTCTAGGTAACATACAAAGATACAAGCTGATCATGCGCCATCAGCTCAACACTTTAATTCAAATTCATCCAAAAACTTATTTTTCATTCTTTTTTGAAGAATGGAAAGTATTGGCTCCATCTATTACTTCTTCAAGTATTTTGTAGATGGGAAGCATCCGGGCGGCACAATATAGTATTTACTAAATCCCATCCGAAATTTTTTACGTAGCTACGTGTCTTTTTGCCAACCCTGTAATTTATTTGCTTTACAAAATAACTAAAGGACAGGATTGTTTACACAATGAATGTTGAAAAAATTGATGCGTCAACTCAAAATGTTTAACACTACTTTTCTTCATTCCACGTTGCATCGAGAAGTTTACTGGTTGGGCCTTAAGTAATAACACAAGGTTTTGTGTTATTGAACAGTACACCGATGTCTCCGCATTGAACAGTAGGCCGAAAAGCCTTTGAATTCAACAGTAAACTCTGTATCAGGGATGGAAAAATTGATACTATAGTACTTTTTTTATACTATTTAACATTCAAAAGTACGTTCAGCTGGGCATTTAACAATTTGAAAATTTTTAAATGAAAATATATTTTATAGTTGAATAATTGTCAATTAGAAACCTATTTTTTAACACTTCGTATTTGTAATTATTATTCATGAAATTGCATTTAACACAATCCTTTATCCAAGTTCCAAAAAGATAACACTTGTAGTTAGAACAATTCAAATAGGTTTATAGCTCTAAAAACTACAAGTTATTATGCTCATTAAATCAAATTGTAAGCAAAATGTTCAGATAATGAATTATATTTAAATGAAAATAAAGCTGAAGTATTCGATAGACGACTTTTTTCTTAAGATTATATTAATAGCTGGGTAATAACTGTTATGATATTTTAGTATAATATTTATTCAGAATAAAATCATACTACAGCTGATGTCCCAAGCTGCTACTGCTCTTTAACAGTGTTGCCATTTTAGCATTTTTTCTGCTAGATTTGGCAAAATGGATTTTNNTTCAAGTTCGAAACATAATTTGGTCTTGTAATAATTTGGTATTGCTACAACTGATGTCCTAAGCTGTTAGAGCTTTTTAATTGTAATTTAGTAGTAAATATTTAAATATTAAAATTTCATACTTTAGTTTAATACTAAGTAAAAAATATTTAACAATCAAAAATTTGAATTTTTGTACTTTGAGTATGAAAAAAGTACTATTTGAAATTTATTTTGATACCGAAAAATATTTTCATTTTCAATCCCTGGTATTATCTAACAAAAAAATCCGATGAGACAAATTCTTCGACCCGGCGAAATACACTGTTTCATTCCCCAACTATAGTTCGATGAGATAAATTGAATAGTATGTGCTGTCTAAAATATTGCCCTCTGCTTTATGTGGCTATAGGAGAGGGCAGAAAAGGCAACAATTTAGTTAGAAAAGAAAACACTGTAAATACAATCCACAGGGATACAAGCTTCGACACTCTGTGAGCTAACTATAATTTTAGGGATCCGAATACAATGCAAAAAGATACATGCTGCTATCATACTATTTACAACGATCCGTCAAGATAAATTCTTTGGCTCTCGNNTATATATATATGAAACATGGTATAAACTTAATGAGAATTATAAAGTGGTGTAAATAGCACGTATACCAAATTGAAATAGAATAACAATAAGGGTTTTCATGAATAAGAAAAATATTAATAATAAGGATGTTATCGGCTGAAGCCATTGCTATGTATTGGTGTTTATAAATGAATAAAAATAATATATGTACGTTATTAATAATTTGTGCTTGAATCTTCATGAACTGATACTAATAAAACTAATAATATTCTTATATTATATTTTTTAAAGGTCCTAAGTTTTTTTTAATAATTATGAGAAGTGCCTTTTGAGGTGATTTGCTAGAATACATATTTCTAGTAGATCAAGAGACTAGTGGGAGACCCACTATTTTATTCCGGAACACCATTTTTTTAATATATCACGAAAAATCATCTACGATATGACAAAATATAAATCTTATATACTAATGCATGTGTAGGTTATCCTTTTTAGTTTAAGAGATATTCTTGCCAAAATACATAAATATTATTTTTCCATTTGGAGGACTCAATATTAACACCATTTTTTTTTTAATTTTCACCATATTTCCTCTAAAATTCTAAATAATATTATTGCAAAAATCATTTACATATATAAAAAGTTATATTTATCTGAAGTTATAACTTTAAAAGAATATTTTTTCCAAAAATGTGTCAATAATAATTCACTTATAAAATGTAACTTTATATACACATTTTGCGGATTTAATTAAACATTTTTTTCTTAAATTCTCAAATCGCAAGCCATAAAATAATTTTTAATTAAATACTTTCGCATGATAAGAAAATATCCTAAAAGTATTCTCTGAATAAATTTTTAAAAAATGTTTTTCTCGGATTAAGATTTTGGAAATTTTGCTGCAAAAAGTGATAGTTTTTACTATTGGGACTATTTAGTTCATTTATATAAATTTTATTTCAATTTCAAAATATTGACATTCAAACCTTCTTTTTTTTGTGTCAACGACATGACTATTAGTTTAATAATAAAATTTAAGCAAAAATTCTAAAACAAATATATTTTAAATCATAAAAGGAATCATGAGTGAGTACTTAATAGGTTTTGAATTTTTGAAGTTGAAGTTTATTTGTAAATTAGAATTTTATTACCCTAAATGGTAAAATTTGTCACTCTATAGTTTATTTCATATAAACAGGGTGACTACAATATAAGTTTTGTAAAAACTAAAAACTTTTGTAAAAAAAAATGTATATCTCATATTAATGAAAATATCTTATTAAAATTTTGAAATAAAGTATCAGAGAATTCAAAAAAGACAAGACAATTTTTGAAAACCTTAGTTTACAGAAATTACATTCATTCAGATATTTCCATTTAAATTTAATTCCATTTTAAACAACAAAATATTTGTCCAATGTCCTTTTATTATAATAATCATGGTACTCACTCATATTTATAAACTTATTATTTGAGATTACAAACACCCTTAAAGTACTTATGAAAACAAAAAAAAAAGAGTATTTAAATGAAAATGCCCATAATGAAGGAATTCTTTATGCGATTCATAACTAACATACATATGTATAAGTTAAATATAAAATTTAATAATGTTTCGAAACTAGTAAATATGTATGTACAATTTTGTTTATACAATATTAAACAAATTTACACATACATACATACATACATACATACATACATACATACATACATACATACATATATCGAGCCTAGATTTCTAAAATGTCTTAAGTACAGAACGTTATAAATTTGATGAAATTTTCACAGATGTTTTAAATAATTCCAAGTAATAGATTTTCAACGAAAAACTTATTTCGCAAAATTTTGTCGGTTAAGATATTCTAGCAGTTAGAGCTCGATATATTTATATCTGTATATATGTATGTATTTTAAATACGTATGACTATATGTGTATAAGCGTATGTAGAATTATGTTAAACAATATTATGTGTACAGTGTTGTGTTGTACTGTGTACATACATTGTTATTTGCTCAAAATTCAACAATATTAACTGGTCGTGACAGCCTGAATACCACATGAATTGTTGCCTTTTAATTACGTGTCGTTATTATTGTTACTGCTGCTGCTGCTGCTATTGCAGATATATAAACATACTCACACTACAATTGCAACAATAGCAACAGCATCCAGCAACAATATTACCAACGACAATGACACTAGCAATATATTAAAAAAATAATGGGGAGAACCATCAGTAAATGTAGTATTTCATTAACAGACAATATTTGTTCGTTGGTTGGTTCGAACGTTCATTCAACGGTCACTTGATGGAGTATAAAACTAAAGGCCAGTATAAGGAAAACAAAAGAGAAGAAAAAAACGTAAAAAATATTTATATTTGCATAATATTCGCTAGCACTCATTCACATATATACATACATATATATGTATGTTTGTATGTGTGTATATACTTTGTATTTGATTGTTTTATATGAATATTAATATTAGTGCAAATATCTAAAGGGATATAAAGGAAGGCCTTAATAATTGAAACCATTAATAATGATTGAGTTGCTTATTTAATTAGTTTTTCTTTTCTTTTCTTTGAAACCAGCGAAAGTTTCGATCTAGTTTGAAGTTATTTTAACTTAATTAAACACAAAGATGGACAGACGGACAGACATCGTCAAGTCAATTCAGAAAAATAAATCTGAATCGATTGATATAATAAAAGCTGATTATGTTATATACCATGATTTCCATGGCCCAGATCATATATAATGAAGTAGTCTGTGTCTCTTAATATGGCATTTTGTTTGGCCTTTATATTAACTTTTCCCTGCACCAAGTTTTTTTTTATAAATACATATGTATATGTATGAGTAAATATGTCTTTACCCTTCATAAGTATGAATACATATCTGTATCTATTTTTAATATGCGAGTGTGTGAAAATGTGTGCTTGATGTCCCGATGAGATGACCATGATACGCTCTATGTTATATGATCCTACGTGATTAACGTTGCAAAAATGATTTTCCTATTTAAAACAATAATACAAGAACACAATGTTCATACATACATACATACATGATTTAAAAAAAAGCAACAGTAAAATAAAATTAAATTGTATTGTAGAGAGAGTAGCATGTTGAACAAGTATTTAAACATTTTACGAATGTCTTTTTTTTTTGCATTTATTTCTGGTTAAAATGTTGGTACTGAACAAAAAATATATAAATAAAATGACACCAACTATGTATCTAACATGCAATACATATAAATATACATACATATGTATGTGTTTGTTTTATATTGTGTATATGTTTGAGTATGCTGCAATAGAGATAGATGGACATTAAGTGGACAATAACACATGTATAACATCAATAATGTTTAACTATATACAAATTTATATACACATACACACATGTAATAAATATACATACATACATATATACACAAATTGATATTACCTCAAATACAAATGTATCTACATGGAAACGCATTTATACTCAAGCAAGATTTCCTATTTAACCCTACATTTCTGTATAAATTTTACAAACTAATAACTTTAGATTATTAATATGTCCTTGTTAAAGTGGTGGACTAAGATTTCCTAATAATATTAAATACTTTAAAATCAAACTTTAGTAAAGGCAGGTTTCTAGGCAGGTCCTTATCAAAATGATTAACTGTAGGAATGAAATCATTATTTCATTTATTTATGTATGAATGTGTAGTTGTACATAAAACAATTTACTAGAATTTTGATTGTCATTTATTGTATGAGCTTTTTTAGTTAAAATTTTCATATTTCTTCTCTTTCTCTGAATACATAAATAATCATTTCTCTTAATTCTATAGATACTATAGAATCTATAGTTTAAAACAACAGAGCTGAAATTTAAAAATGTGTTAAAGTACCTCTACAACGATATTCATTTATTTTCTCTAAAACATTTACAATAAGTACTACTCATTGAGTGGAAATTTATTTTGCAAATTTTAAAAATAATTTGTTTTATTTAAAATAAATTGGGATTTATTTCTAAATTATATATAAATGATTTTCTATTAACAATGAACGAAATTGTTGATTATTTAATAATTTTTTTTTTTGAAAATCACTTGAGTTAAAATTTTAAAATGTAACAAATTATTGTTTGTTGTAAAAAAAAAGTACTTAGTATGATATCAACTCTTTCAGGTCTGATATAAAATCTCGTTTAACATTAAATATGCCTACTACATATACATAACAGATACATATATTGTATGTGTTACTAAATAAATATCAACAAATACATATGTATGTAGATAGTATGTCCTAATGTCATTGATTGTCATGCGTTTATATGTAGATACATATGTATTTGTATTTAGATTTTATTATTGAATTTTATATTTTTGTATTAAGTTTTGATTTCAGACAAATATTAATTTTTGGTCAAAACTTTAACTTAAATACATTTACATACAAATACACACACACGTACGTATGTACTTTGAACATTGATAATAAAATCACATACATTTAAGCAATTGAAAATAATGGTCAGACTTAAAACAATCAAAAATAATACATTTTAATTTTTTCCATTAAAAAAAAAGCAACAACAACAACAAAGACAACATAAACTAAAAATTTTTTAAATAGAAAATTTTATAATACAATGAATAAAATTCTGTATATATGTTGGTGAATCATGTTAATTTTCCAAATAACAACAACAGAAACTTGGAAAAAAACACATTCATTGTTATTTTTAATGTTGTATTTTTTTTTTTTTTCGGTTCTCTATAATATTTATATCAAATCGTTACAGAAAAAGTTTTGTTTTTTAATTCCTTTAAATGCTTCGTCATCAGTTTTAATCGTCCATCTTTTACATTCACGCTGTTCCAACATAGCCCCCCTCCCTATAGTCCATGCTGACAGTTTAATAATAATATTTTTTTTTTTTTTCTCAATTCTTTAAATTGTATACATATAAACAGCACGCATACACTTACAATGGAATTGTTTAACAGAAGTTTGTAAAAGTATGTTATCATTTAAGGGAAAAACAAAAAATAACAAGAACTATTGAACATTTTCCATAGAGAGAAGATTGAGAGAAAATTTTATATAATGAAATAATTTTTAGGAAATTTTCTATAAAAAAGGAAATTGATGTAAATTTTTTTAAAAAGAGAAAATTGTTTCTAAATCTAATCATAAGTTACACCAATTTTACACATTTCTTTTTATAAAATGTTTTATACACATAAAAAAATTAGATATTTTTTTTTCTTAAGAGAAAATCATTTATTACGTTTATACGCGATATGTAAATTTTGCTGTATACAGTAACAATCAGTTACTACTATATTTGTATTCGAAAAATAATAGTGATTTGTGAAGCTAATTGCAAATAAAAAAGAGAAAATAATGTAGAGCATATTCTATTAAGACAACATTTTGAGAAATGTTTTATTAAGAGAAAATGTATAAAAACTTTTCTATTAAGAAAAAAAAATCCATAAAAAAATGTTTTATTGTGAAAATGTTTATAAAAAATATTATTTTCGGAAAAATGTTCTAATAAAAAAAATATAGAAATTATTCCATTTATAGAGAGTGTTCTATTAAGACATAATATTAAACCAAATTTCTATCAAGAGAAAATTTAATAAAATTTTCTTTTACAACAGCTTTGAAAGTAAAGACAGAAGAAACAAAATTTTTAATAATTTTAAGAGAGAATTTAAAAAAAAAAATTAATAAATATAAGGAATTCTTTTAAAACTCTGTCTAGTTTATAAAAAAGGGACTTTTGAATTGAAGCATAAATATTTCTGTTTCAATTTTAAATATATATTTTTTTTAATATTCTTGTTGTTTATTTGTTTGATTTATTTTTTTCTTTTTTTTTCGTTTAACACTGCATTTTTTTTTTTTAATTTTTGTAAAAACATACGCACACTATAAATGAATGAATCAATGAAGGAATGAACAATTGAAAGAATGAACGAATGAATGAATGACTGTATGTATTTATGTATTGAAATTGAAATAACAATTTACTTTTTTTTCTGCGATTGTACAAATTTTCCATTTGATTAAACGCAAACATCAAAAGGCGCGTAGGAGAGAGGGTGTCCCAAACAATTAAAAAATTCATCCAAAAAAAGAAAAAACGGGAGAAAATGAAACAAACTGAAATAAAAAAGAAAAATATGACTGAACTATGATGGGTCAATTGCTTTCGTCCTCAGCATGAGGGCCAACTTATTTTATTATTTTGTTTCTTTATTAAAGTGAAAAATTCCGCCAACTCCTATGCCTCCCGCACCCCAACAAATTGAAAATTGTTTCTCTTTACTTCTTTTAACAACTATTTATCACACAGAGAAAGGGGATTTGTTGATGATGGTGGTTGCTGGAGGGGTTACGGGGTTGGTTTGAGTAATTAAAAGTTTATGCTTTTGTGAATATTATCGGAGCAGTAAACGCGTTTTTATTCTATTCCTTTATTATTATTTTTTTTTTCGGCCACTTGCTCTTTATTCATCAGCATTTAAACACACTCTCACTAACAATTGAATATTTATTGAAAAATATATTGAATATTGTGTGT
>MINK01189279.1:0-13819 GCA_001735545.1 Phormia regina | reverse complement strand
TACTAAAATATTATTTTAGTACTAAAATATTATTTTAGTACTAAAATATTATTTTAGTACTAAAATATTATTTTAGTACTAAAATATTATTTTAGCACTAAAATTTTATTTTAGTACTAAAATTTTATTTTAAAAATTAAAATTTTATTTTTGTACCAAAATTTTATTTTGATAAATAAGGTTATGTTAGTTATAAAACTTAATTTTGGTTCTAAAACTTAAATTTCGTTATAAAACATAACTTAGTTTCAGTGAAAAATTTAACTTTAGTACTAAAACATAATTACTATATAATATTGTTACTAAAACTTAATTTTAGTATCAAAACATTATTTGAGTGTTAATACTCAATTTTTTAAAATTAAAAATTAATTTTGAGTTTGACAATTAACTAAAATCAAAAAAAAAAAAAAAAAAAATATTTTTAGTACTTAAGGTAGAACTAAATTTTTAACTAATACTTCATTTTAGTACTAAACTTAAGTTTAAAACTACAATTAAGTTTTAATACTAACATTTTTTGGCACTAAAAAATAATTTTAGTACTAAAAATTAATTAAATATTAAAGTGTTAGTACTAAATCTTAAATCTAAATCTAAATTCCAATACTGCACTAAAACAGTACTTTTGAAGTTTAAGTTTTGAAACTTCAGAATTTTAGAACTTAAATTTAAAATTTGAGCATTGGAGCCAAAATTTTATTTTGGTATTAAAACGTAAATTTAATACTAAAATTTAATTTCAGTACTAAAATATAATTTTTGAGCACTAATTTTAGCCTCAGAAATTAATTTTTGTAATAAATCTAAAATTTAGTAAAAATCTAATGTTAATTATTAGTACAAAAAATAATTTTAGATGTAAAACTTAAAATTAGTACCAAAAATTTCAATTTAGTACTAACACCAAATTTTCGAACTAAATTTTTATTTTGGAAATGAAGTTTATTTCCAAAATATTGGAAATAAATTTTCGAACTTAATTTAAGTACTAAAATAGAATTTTGCTTCAACAATTAATAAAAGTAATAATAAAACATAATTATAATACCAAAATTTTATTTTTGTACCAAAAGTATATTTTTAGCACTAAAATCACTAATTAATAGTAAAGATTTATTTTAAAACTAAAACTTTTATTTTATTTGAGTTTAATTTTTAGTTTTAAATTAAATTTTATCGCTAAAACATAGTATTAGTACTACAATTTTATTTTGGTACTAACACTTAAATTTAGTACTGAAACTTATTTCAAGTATATAATCGTGCATACATTTTAATTTCAGTTAAAAAATGTTTTTATCACTTTAACTTAGTTTTGGTTTAAACACATAATTTTATCAATAAAATTTAATTTAATTACTAAATCAGAATTATAATTTTAATATCGAGTCTTTATTTTAATTTTAGTCCTAAAACCTGAAAACACAACCATTTTAATTTGATCTGAGTACTAAATCTTAATGAAAAATTTTATTTTAGTGCTAAAGCATTATTTTAATAACAAAACATAATTTATATTCTAAAAAATATATTTGATACTAAAACTTATTTTTAGTACTAAAGCATAATTATCGAACTAACATTTAGTTTTAGTGCTGATCTTAGTAATAAATGGGTTTATTACTTAAATTTAATTTTAGTGAAAAATAATTTAATTTTAGAGCTAATATTTAATATTGGTACTAAAATTTAATTTCAATAATAAATTAAATAAAATTAAATTTCGGTTTAATTTTATTTGTTTATCAAATATTGTTTTCATTACTAAAACATCACATCAATTAAATACTTAGACGATATTTCAATTCTAGTTTTACTTTTATTTTATATTCAATTATGTTTTCTTTAATTAATTAACACTAGTCCATGCTAAAAAACAGTACTATTTCCTTGAATCTTTCGTCCATTTTTGTTAACTTTAATTAAAATTTCATCCCTGACACTGAAATACTAATGCACTCAATAGTTATTCCATGTACTGTAACCACGATTACATATATAGTACTGTATTATATTTGTATTACAAATGATTACCCGAAAATAACCATGAATTCCAACATATGAAAGTAGTTTTTATTTTCAACTGTTCATGCATGTCGTACGATTATTTTATATAAAAAAAAACGAAAACAAAGCATAACACCAGCCACAAAAGTGTGTGTGTGTGTGTGTGTGAGGATGACAGGGTCGTATAAAAATTGCTAAAGAAACAACATAATACAACTAACACTACACACAATGTTACACTAACACGTCACACACACACACTAACATTAATTACCATTTAAACATAACAACAAGTATCAGCATTAAAAAAACAAAAATAAAAGAGAAGAACAAAATTTACATGTAAACACGAACGGCCGTAAATGGGGGAAAAAATCTTCAATTAGATTTTCAAGATAAAATGACCTTTTGAAAAATTTTGCATATTAGTGTCAGTGTAAACATCCAATGGCTATACATACAGAAATTTACTTAAACTAACACTGACAACCAAATGTTCATATAACAATAAAGCAATAGAGACAACAAATACTACGAACTAATAAGAAATGGTTAAGAAAAGTGTTTGAAGAAACACAATCCAACAACAGATTTGTTTTACATACTTTTCATATTGTCTTTGTTGTTTGTTGCTCTAATGCTGAGATGTTGCTATGCTTTGTATCTGCTACAGCAGTTATCCCACATAATAGCAACACACACTTCTGTCATGCGTATGATAGGGAGTGGTGTGTACTTTTAAATATATTTTAATTAGTACCTAATTTGTTTATACAAATTGTACGAACTACAGCGCATAATTACACATACAGAAAGATTTTAGTGTGAAATTTTCGTGTTACCAACAGAGGTTACTACTGGTCACTAAAATTAATTTCAGTTTTATTAGTTCTTAGTACAAAAATTTAGCCTTTAGTACTAAATTGGTCTTTACTTTGGTAAAAAAATTCTATTTTATTATAAGAATAAGATTGGTTAGGTTAGGTTTAGAGTCGCCGCCATAGCACAGTGCACTCGGAGGCCATTGGCCCATTGTATGCCTATTTGAGAAGGAAGCTACCTCACTTTCCATAAACAAAACTAACTTTCCGTTGTCTATACAGAAACCAACCATATCCTTACACATCCATATCAGGTTTGAAAGTGTCAAGTCATTGAGGACAATCCAGATCTTGGAAGAGTTGTATCTGACGAGTTATTCTCACGTCTACGCCTTGCAGTGACGTGGACACTTCACATAACGAGTGCATGATTTACTGATTCCCCTTCTTCTCATCTAACAACTTCTTACAAGAAGCTATTCCTGGGTAACCCGATATGTTCCGACATACGCCCGATCATGCAGTGCCCTGTGATTATGCTTCTAGAAGCTTATCGAATATGGATCTACACAAGAGAAGTAATGCTCCGTTCTTCTCACTAGACCGGAGTGGCCAGAGGTTCCTTGAAAGTCATTACAAGTGTGATTTGAGGACATGCGATTTCATCTACTTCACCGCCTTCATCCAAGAGTATTGGAAAAGTAACGAAGAGAGTGAATGTGCTCGAAGCGCAGTGCCTCGTCGTTACCTCGCTTCTTGTATGACCGAACCCATATCAGCTCCACCCGGAAATCTTGCTGAGTTAAGGGCGTATACAAGTCCGTTCACAACACATCTTGGATCTTTACCATGGGCGGAAGTTTCAGGAGCCTTGATTGCTGCAAAGGCTGTGCCCACATATATATCAATGTTGAGGCAGAAATTAATTTCCACAGTTAATGCCATATTATTCGGACTTGAAAAGAACTTCCACCATACAAGAGCACCGTAGATAAGAATGGGTCTAATAACCGCAGTATACATCCAATGGACGATATAAGGTCTTAGACTCCATCTTTTCCCGAATGTCTTCTTGCATATATAGAAAGCACACAGTGCCTTCTGCATGCGGCTCTCAGCATTACGTTTCCACGAGAGCTTAGAGTCCAGAATCACGCCAAGGTATTTGGCTTCCTTCGTTCTAGAGTAATGCCATCAAGACGTGATTTCTAGAGGGTCGGAACCTATATATACTTCCTAGTGAAGAGCACTAGTTCGGTCTTTGTGGGATTTACTCCCAGACCGTTGTCCCTAGCCCATGTCAATAGAACACTTAGAGTTGATTCCATGAGTTCACTAATCGTGGAGAGAAATTTTCCCCTGATGAGGAGCACAACATCATCAGCGTATGCTACCGCCTTGGTGCCTCTATTCGTAAGCTCAAAAAAGACTTTATTCACAACAAGGTTCCACAAGAGTGGGGATAATACTCCTCCCTGTGGAGTGCCTCTTGTCACGACCTTCCTTGAGGTGCTCAAACCTAAAATGGAATTTATGGCCCTGCTTTGCAGCATGTTACCAGTCCAGTTTCTTATTCGTCAATCGACTCCCAGGTCATCCAGTGCCATAAGAATCGACGATATGTTCACATTATTGAAGGCGCCCTCTATATAAAGAAAGGAAGCCATCACATGTGATGCGTTTTAAGTCTTGGACACCACCATGATTGTTGAGGTTTTCCAAGACCATGCCAAGCCCTACATGAAGAATAGTAAGCAGCCCTTAGTGTGCTAGTCAAAAGACTCACGGAGTCGTCCAGGTCCTGTGTACCGGCCAACCTTTCCATTTGAGGCGGTTGAAAGGTCCCTACAAGTTTGCTGAATTTGTCCCAGTCAGTCTTTCTACGATTCCTAAAGGGTTTTGCCCTATCTAATGTAAGTTCAATCATGAAGAGAATCCGCATATAATCGGAGAATGAACATTCCGAAGATACTTTCCAATCGAAAATCCTAACCGAATCTGTGTTACCTACCAAGGTTATATCAATAACCTGTTCCCTGATTCTATTGAAAAAACGTTGGTCTAGTACCCTTATTACAAATACTAAGATTAGTACATAAAAGATACTGAAGTAAACACTCACCTCGGTTGTTTATATCTGTACTCCCCCACAGAGTATGATGGGCATTGGCATCGCATCCCATAACGAGATCTTGGCCCTTTGTACTACACCAATTGACTAATGTACGTACGGCACGTGGGGGTGGGTTTTCCCCATCTTACGGTAGGTAGGCCGATGAAATTATAAGGGTTGGTAACCTTTGTCGCTCTAGCGCCGCTACCGTTAAATCACTCGTGCTATAATTGGATATGAGAAAAAGCTTTATATCTTTTCTGACCATAATACAGCTTCTAATTTTACCTTCGTGTAGGGAGGTAGGAGCATATAGTTCCGTGACCGGACGCCTCGAACTTTACCGGCTACAAGCCAGGGTTCTTGTATTAAGGCCACGTGGATAACCTCCTTCTCCATGAAACGCAGCAAATCACCCGTCGCTGCTTTCAGGCCGCTTGGGGTCATTGTTGGTTCCTCCTGGAAGACGTAGAAGCCGGAGGGATTCTGAACCGATTTTGAACCAGAGATCCTTTCCTTCCCCTTTGTCTCTCGCGCGTCCTCTTTCGATCGTCCAATCCTCCGTTCCAAGCCCCTTGTTCTGTCGCTTAACGAGAGTTAGTATGGCTTCATCCTCCAAGATTGGAGGAGGAACCCACACTCTCACCGTCGATCGAAAAGGGACTTGATCCAGGGGGACGATCTCGATCTTGGCATTGGGCCAGAGTTCGCCAAGTCCTCGGATGCAGTTTTTTAAGAAGTCGAGTGCTTTCTCGTTACCACATCCGATGATCTTGACACTCTTTAACCATTTAGCGCCATCGAGCGCAGTGAAGGAATCATCCTCACTGCGTCCGAGTTCGTCAATTAGTGCCCGCAAGATCTTCTCCTCCAGTAGTAGCCATCTGTCCGTAGTCAATTTGCCCTCGGGCTGGCTACGGTCTATAATGGCCACTTGTAGCTCAGGGGCTGATGGTAGGCTGGTTGTGGGTTTCAACCGCTTGCCTTCAGGTACCTGCGTCTCACTTGAGACGCTTTGAACAGTGTTTGCCAACACTACCTTTGGTAACGGTTGCTGGGCCTCCGGTGGAGGTTTGTGCAGACCGTACTTTGGGCATAGTGTTGACAGACCCTGTCGTGCCACCTATGATTGAACTTACATATAAGATCAGGTGCGCAGAGACGCTCTTGAGGAATCGTAGAAGACTCGACTGGGGACATATTCAGTCAAGCCTTGTAGGGCAGCCGATACGTTGTAACGCCTCAAATGGAAAGGTTGGCCATCTGGCGAACACTAGGACACTGGAACGAACGTCCGTGAGTCTTTTGACTAGGCACACTTAGGTGCTTACTATTCTTCATGTAGGGCTTGGCATGAGTCTGGAAACCTCAACATTCAATGGTGGTTGTCCAGACTGTAAAACCGCACTCACATGTGAGTGGGCTTCCTTTCTTCTATAATAGGTTAAGGGCGGCCTTCAATAATGTGAACATAATTCGTTCGATTCTGTATGGCACTGGGATGACCTGGGAGTCGATTGAACCGAATAAGAAACTGGACTGGTAACTGCTGCAAAGCAGGGCATTAGAATTCCCATGTTTAGGTTGAGCACCAAAGAAGATCGTGACAAGAGGGCAACCTCCAGCAGGGAGGAGTATTATCCCACTCCTTGTTGGACCTTGTTGTGAATAAAGTCTTTTTTGAGCTATACGAACAGAGGTAAACACAAGGGGTAGGTCGCTGAGTGTTGTGGATCCATCATCGGGGAATTTCTTCCTTGTGCTCATGGTCCTTGTGTTCTTTGTTGGGCTGGACAGGGACGGTCCTGCGGAGTAGAATCCCACAAAGACCGAACTAAGTGGCTCTTATCACTAGAGGTTATATATGGCTTTCCGACCCTCTAGAAATCAAAGTCTTGATGTCGCATTACTCTAAGAACGAAGGAAGCCAAATACCCTTGGCGTGATTCTGGACTCTAAGCTTCGGTCGAACGTAATCTGAGAGCCGCATCGCAGAAGGCACTGTGTGCTTTCTATATTGCAGAGAAGACATTCGGGAAAAGATGGAGGTCTAAGACCTTATATCGTCATGTGGGATGTATACTGCGGTTATTAGACCCATTCTTATCTAACGGGTGCTCTTGTATGGGTGGAAGGCTGCAGCGTCGAGACACTATATTTCTACACTGAACTAAGTGAGAGACATGGCTTGTTCTCTCAATCACTGGTTCGAATGGGTTCCACTCCCGCAAGGCCAGTCTGAGACTATGCTTGACCATCCCTGTTCCCGCTTGATATTTAATTAAAAATATCTCCCCACTTTTTTTGTTAGGAGTACGGGTTGGCTTCTGGATAAACCAACGGAAAGTTAGTTTTTTGTTTATGGAAAGGGAGAGGAGTAACCTAACTTAATATAATGGCTTCAAAACTACCATGTCACGTCAAAAGTTGCAAAATTCACTATTTTGTGTATATGTGTATATACGTAACATTTTAATTTTCTAATGTATTATGTAGGTAAATATTTGTTATTATAAAGTAGTAAATTCTTTATTTGAGTAATGTTCTACATATTTACATACTTATTATACATATATCCCGAATATTTATTTTATTAAGAATATATTATGGAAGATATTATTACAGATTTTCTTGAAAATAATCAGAAATATTGAATGTTAGCAAATTTTTAACATCCTTAGCTCGGAATCCTCTTTTTTATTTCAATAGTGATTTTTGGTAGTCATCGTGTTCTTATAGATTATATAACCGTTAAGTCCATTAAGTCCATATTTTGCGCTATTTTCGGGTATTGAAGAGTCGGAAATGTTTAACATCTTTATTTCGGGCTCTGTTAGCTCTCCCAATGGCAAAATACTATTTTCTATTATTTCTTTAGCCAATACTTTGTGAATTGTTGGAGACATTGATTTCCAGGGGTATGTAATGTTAAGTAGTTCTTTAGTTTCGTAAGCAAAAATTTTAAATTTGTCTGTATTAATTTGTTTTTTTGCTATTAATGGCTGCCAATATAATCTTAAATTGCTTCAAAATATTTAAGTCAATGCCTGTGATTGAAGATTTGAGTTCCGGATTTTCAAAGAAACGTCTTGCTTCCATCATTTGAGCTTCCATAGCCATATAGAGGTTTATCAATTATTAATCCGAGTTGTTCTTTGAATTCTTGTTGAATTCTTTTCTTATCCTCTTTTCGTAATTCGTGAAGTTCCAAATTGTTTTTTACTGTAACATTTCCCTGCCCTGGAATATTTCTGTACTTCATATTATATGCAAAATGTAAGCAGAACTCCAAAAATCTTATCCTTGCGCGGAGTGGTGATATTCCAAATTTTAAAGAATTTTTTATCTTTTTTTATTAACAAGGACTTCAGAGTTATCCTGAAATTGAGAACTTATTTTTCCACATATATTCCATTTCCACGTAGATGTTGTATCTGTTATAGCGTTTGCAACTTTTCTATCAATCATTGTCAATTTTTGTTGATATGTAACTTTAATAGTTATGTTTGATACTTTTATATATATTGAGGGCAATGCTTTAATTTCTTCTTCCAATTGGTTGACAATGCTGTTTATTGTAACCGTGGTTTCTTTTGTATAATCAAAAAGGATTGGACGGCACAAAAATTTGGAACCTGGAGTTAAATTTATCTATAAATCATCAAAAAGCGAGTCATTTCTTGTCGATGAGGAAGGCTTACTTAAGCGTATTCGAAGTGGTACCAGAGTCGCTATAAACATTATTTTCAGAATTACTTCCATTCAGTTGTTTGTATTCCGAAAATCCTGATGGTCCATCGCAGCCCCATTTGAATATTAAAATAAGTTCAGAGTCTTTCCATTTTTTAATGTTATCATTGCTGAAGGTAGATATAATTCTAGAGGCAGTATTTTCAAATAATTGCAATATATTAACTTTAGCACTTTTAACAGAAGCATTAAACGGGTGCTCCATAGGCTGTAAAATATTACTTTACGCTTCTCTCACAGATTTGCTACTGGAAAAGATATCATATTCTTTTTCGCTAACAGATTTCCTCAAAATCTCGTATTTGTTTCTTGATAATCCAAAATTTAACATTAGAGCTAATGCATCTTCAGAGTTAAAGGACGATGTTGATTTCGGTGTCAATATGCTTTGGATTATCCGATGTAATCGATTGTGAGAAACTTGTGGTAACACATCTATAACTTTTTCTCCTTCCTTTGGTTGCGTTCGTGTTACTAAAGCTTTAAATGTATCTTTTATTTCGGCATTCGTATGTGAGTTTTGAATAGATTTCTGTTTGGTCCTCTTTGTTCTTAGCTGAACTTCATCGTAACTTTTTTTGGTCGACCCTTTTTCTGCTTTCCGATGAAAATTGGTATTTATGACTCCAACCACTCTTCATTTTTCTTCTTGAACTTTGATACTGACCAATCTTGCTTGCATCATTTTTTCGTATGATTTATAAAAATTTTTGAGCTTTAAACTGTCTTCTGCAGTAAGAGTTAAACCAAAAGATACTACTGTATCAATGAGCTTTCTTATTTTTTCTGGACGATTGATAATATCAGATAGATTACCAAAGATTACTTTGCAAATAGAAAAGTGTTTTAATGTAATTTCCATAATGGCAAATTCACTAATAAATCTGTATATTTATAAGGATACTTATATACAGAAAAAGAATATTTATATCAGGTGAATGGTGACAGGCAAAAATGAATTAAAAAATTTAAATTTTTGCTCAAAACCCCCAACTTCATTCAGTTTATTTTTATGGCCTGTAGTGTTAAACAGGTACATCGAAAATGTACCTATGCGATTGTATTAATTAAGTAGCTATTTAAATTATTTAAAAACGTAAAAAGTGAAATAAAAAACGAAGGAAAATATACTTATTTATGCAATGCAGTTGGGTGTTACGTATACACACATATGGAAATACGGAACAAAATAGTGAATTTTGCAACTTTTCACGTGAGTTGGTAGTTTTGAGGCCATTATATTACTATAATTAAATGATCTACATAAACATGTTATATTATCGTTGAATTGGTAAATAAGTCTATTTTTATACTATTTTAACATTTTTAAAGTATTTGCAAAATTTGTGGAGTTTATATTTATGGACCTTTTTGTTTTTTTGTATATATTTAAATATAGAAAATAAAAAAATTCAAATACTTTTGTGAGGTACCTGAAATGAGACACTGTATGTACTTCTTGAACTGAGATCAAAAACTACAATTTAAGTGTTCAAGACAATGCATTATGGAAATAAAGTGGCTTACTTTTAATTAACTTTTACTTTTAATTACTTTTAATTATAGAGGTAAATTATAAAATAAATTGTATAAATATTCAATTTAGAAAGAAAATTAAACAACAACTGACAAAAAATATTTCTGGTGGAATAGAAACAAAACTAAATTCCCTTACTATATGAATTTAAATCATATAAGTTAATTTACTAGTTTTTTTGAAAATATATTTTTATTTATTTCCAAGCTATAGTGAGAAATGTTATGAAAAAATTTTTACTTTGATTGCTTATAACATCACATAGTAGGCTAAACAATTATATGTCAAAAATTTCTCCATTTTATTTTTAATAAAAAAGCTTATATAGTATTTTATCGGAAATTGTTAAATTAAAGAGTTATAGCGATAAAGATATTAGTTACTTTTAAGTCTTGTATTAGGACAAAGGTCAACGTCGACTGGCCGGTTTACGACCGATCCACCCAATTTTTGCACACATATTATTTTTATAGCCCCATCCAGGGAAGTGGACTGGACAGTCCAACTCTATTCAACTTATTCACTATTACCCTACACCAAGTTAGGAACGAGAACTGTGAAATCTTTCAATTCGCGGACAATTTTTTATGGTTGTATATGCGAATACGTTTGAAGAGACTAAAAATATCCTTCGCGACAAAATATCTCAGTTCACGGAAATTTGTACAAACATAGATCAACGAATAAATCATAACACAACCAACATTATATGTTTCAACACAAAACTTAGGACTTATTCGATCAACACCAGTTCACTTGATATAGCTGGATTATAGAATGCAATTTTCTGCTGTTATGGAACTTATAACTTACCAGCAACTTCCCTATTTGATAATAGAAATAATTTGAACTTCGATACCAGTTACACAACAATATTTCGTCTATACGGCCATAATTTTCAAAGGATTCACCTTTGTCATAATATTCGCCTTCTTTCATCAAAAATAACTGTTTTCGAAGTTTTTTATAACAATTTAGAAAAAACGGAATCTAATACAAAATTACTATTTTTGGAAAAAAAAAAATAATTTTCAATCGAAAAATTTTGCAATAATTTTCACAGACGGCTCTGTTGGCAGTTGCACCCCTGGAGCAGCATGCATTCATATGGGAACTGGACAAACAAAAAGCTTTTACACCGATTTAAATTGTCATCTATGTCGGCAGAATTAATAGCAATTGAAAAAGCTGTTGAGTTTTCAATAGAAATGAATGTTCACAAAATAGCCATATTATCGGATAGTAAAAGTGGAATTCTTGCTCTTAAAAAACTACAGTCTGATAATTATTTACTTCACAACATTATAAGCCTAATCAATAACAGTTCTATAGAGAAGGTCGAATTTCATTATATGCCTGGACATTCCAAATACCTATAATGACTTGGCAGACGAAGCGGCAAAGAAAGCGCATGAATTTGGGTCATTTATTGATGCTAAATTCCCACTTAATGATGCAATTAACATGATTGAACGTGATCTCATGGAAACATGGAATAATGACTACAAAAGTCGAATTTTGGAAAAGGTCAAAGACATGGTTCTCAAACAAGCAGATCACTTTAAAACCATTGGAAATTAAATTAGTTATTAAACTGCTTACAGCCTCGTTTTGGAAAAGTAACCTAGCGAAAATGAAAGTTTATCCTAATGATTTGTGTGATGAATGTAATGTTTGCGAGGATAATTCACACATTATTTTTAATTGTACGAAGTTTATAAATATGGGATCAAAATACCTGACAATCTTGAAATATGGTAACATTATCGACTTTTTTATTGCCGAAAATACGTCTTCGTATGCGGAAATAATTAATTTTCTAAATGATATCAAAATCAATATTTAATGAATATTTGACACTTTGATTAATCAAATAATTGGTGTCTTTTGACAGCCAAATAATTATCTAGTGCTGGTCGCTAGAACCTCCATCTTTTTTCCGTGTTATCGAAATGAGATTCGAGTAATCGTAAACACAAAAAAAATAATAATAATTTTATTGAAACACCTTATTTCGCATTTTTTGTCGAAAATTACTTAAAATTATTGTCTTTAGGCAAATATCTTTGGATTCGTCATTTAATTTTGACTCTAGTGTTGTGGAAAATATTGATAATTTACCAAAATGCTGCGATTTCTGTAAGTTTTTGTTAATTGAAGAATTGTGTTTGGAAGATGATTATCGACAGTTGCACTATGAAAATGTATTGTAATAGGAATAATACAAAAATCGTCTGAAGATGATGTTTTTTTTTTTGGAAAATGTGCGAGTAACCAATTTGCCAAAGTTAGTTAATTATATACATAAATCGTTAGATATGTATTTGAATTGTCAATTTTAAAAATAGTTACATTTTTATCGATTAATAAAAAAATGTCACGCGAGCTTTTTTAAATGTGGTACCCATATTTTTTATAGAAATAGATTTAGAATGATTTAACACTAAACTGCTTCCCGTCCGGCCAAAAACGAATGCTGGAGTGGAGATTTTATGTTAAAAGTCAGTTTTTTTAACGACTATTATTAAAAGCATATTAGCATAATAGTTTTAATATTATTTCTTATGTAATGTATAAAACATAAATCAAGCTTTCATTCCTAAATAAATCAATCAAATAGCTCCAATAACCTATTTTTGGTAATTTTTCAAAAATATTTTTTTTTTTTTTTAAATTGCTGAAAATCCAAAAAATTAAC
Organism: Phormia regina; assembly: GCA_001735545.1. Classification (NCBI taxonomy): domain Eukaryota; kingdom Metazoa; phylum Arthropoda; class Insecta; order Diptera; family Calliphoridae; genus Phormia; species Phormia regina. The sequence continues at coordinate 890 of MINK01189279.1, read as the reverse complement.
TTTTTTAATACAACTCCACAAATTTTGCAAATACTTTAAAAATGTTAAAATAGTATAAAAATAGACTTATNNGTACCCATATTTTTTAAAGAAATAGATTTAGAACGATTTGACACTAAACTGCTCGCGGTCGGGCAAAAACGAATGAAGTAGAGCAGTTTGAATGAAAAAAATCAATTATTTAAACGACTTTTTTTATTGCGAAAAAAAAGCAAGTTACGATTTTTTGAAACTTTTACATATTTGACGTAGTTAACTTTGACATCCTGTAGCTTATCTGTTGTTATCACAGGGTGACTAAAAGATTATTTTTCGTAAAACTTAGGTCCTCCTCTACAATTCTTCCATACATTTCAATTTAATCAGACCAATATGAGGTTCAGATTTATTACCAACAAATTTGTGTTTGACCCCACTGTGCCTGTGCCTATGCTGAAGAATGTATCCCCAAATTAATTCACGATTCGAGATTGACGGCTCTTCAGCCACACTGTCGCGAACAACATATAAACGAACTGGCATGTACAGGTGTTTGTACATCCTGCAGATGTAATTCATAATAAAAATAAATAAATTTAATGTTAATTTCTAGTGTGTTGCATTTGTTTCAATATATTAAGTTTAATTTATGTAAATAACTTAATATTAGATTAATGCTGTTTTTAACTCATAATTTATAAGATCCAAAATCTTTCTCAATAAATTGTGTAAAAACAAAAATTCAGTTAACGTCTTTTTAAATTTAAAGCAAAATATTAAAAAAAAAACACCTTACCGTGTTTTATTTTATTTTTTTCTCTTATAAATAACTAAATTTTGCAAAAAAAAAACACACAAAAACTACATAACCCACCCTTCATAAATATTTCAAAAATAGTTTTCAAACTATA
>MINK01189275.1:0-14217 GCA_001735545.1 Phormia regina | reverse complement strand
AACTAGAACTGAACTAGAACTGAACTAGAACTGAACTAGAACTGAACTAGAACTAAACTTGAATTAAACTAAAACTGAACTCGAACTGACTTAAATTAAGGTTAAAAAGAACTAAAATAGAAGTCTATCACTATTTCTATTTTTTAAACTAGAACTTAACTAAACAGAAGTAGAACTGAACTAAAATTTAACTAGAACTGACTTAAATTAAGATTAACAAGAACTAATAGAGTCTAGATGCTATATATTTTTTTTTTGAGAATTATCATAGAGTTTTTAATAATATCTCTTTTGAAGTCTTAGTTATTTCCCGAACAGAATTTGTATTGTAGACCTCCGTTTATTTAGTCTTCAAACCCTTTTTGGTAGATTTAGTTTCAGGCAGTTCGGGCTAATGGACAATAATCATGTTTCCTAAAACTATTTGCTTATAAATGGGAATCGTGTTTATTATTAATTATTTAAATTCAAAAATAATTATTTTTGTCTATGCTCATTCATCAAACTGTAACAAATTTCAAAATAATTTCAACAATTAATGATCAGTTACCAAAGATTATTTCTATTTAGGTCAATATGTTGCATTTAAGCATGTCATGCATGAGACCTTGTAAGTCTTTGCGTTTGTTAATAAATAGTTGTAGAAAAAAAGCGAAAATTTCTATTGTTTTCATAATTATTAAATAATTATGAAAAACGAAGCCTGATTTTTTTTTCAAAATTGTTCTCAAAATTATTTAGACCCTAACAAGTTTCGTTGTTAAATTGCCACAATTTGTGGCCGCTGTTTCGTTTTCTATTGTTAAAGGTTGACCAAGTTTTACAATGTTGAAAACTTAAAAACTCATGTAAAATCTACGTAGTTAAAAATTAAAATTGAATAAAAAACATTTAGTGGACATTTTCTATTTTAAAACGTTTGTTAGTTTTTAAATTTTTTTTTAATTTTTCATTTTTGCATGTGCATGTCAGTCATATATTTTTGCAATTTTGTCGTTAAAATATTGTTTTATTGTCATTTAATTGCAATTATTATTGTTACTTTTTTTTAATTTTCTATTAATATTTTCCATGTAGTTTTCCATTGTAAAAGTTTATGAATGCATGGAAAATAAAGTTAGAGGATTACATATGAACGGGTGTAAGAGTGTGCAAGTATTTTTTTTTGTTAAAAAATGACAAAAAACCTACAAAAATGTTACGCTTCACAAGATATTGACTTTGAAAATGTTGCTGTTTGTTGTAACGATGACAATAATAATAATACGATTATAACGTGCTTGGAATAATATTTTTGGATTTTTTTCTGCAATTTGTAAAGTGAATTCCCTAAAATGTAAAAAATTTTTAACATATAATAATATATAATATATGTTTATTTATAATACAACACAGTTCGTGTGGCAAAATTTTTGGATTATATCTTTAAAGTGATTAGCCTACTCTGAACTGAACTAGAACTAAACCAGAACTGAACTAGAACTGAACTAGAAATGAACTAAAATTAAACTAAAACTGAACTAGTACTGAACTAGAAATTAACTAAAATTAAACTAAAACTGAACTAGTACTGAACTAGAACTGAACTTAAACTGAACTAGAACTAAAATAGAACTAAATTAGAACTAGAACTGAAATAAAACTGAACTAGAACTGAAATAGAACTAAACTAGAACTGAAGTAAAACTAAACTAGAACTGAAATTTAACTTAACTAGAACTGAAATAGAACTGAACTAAAACTGAAATAGAACTAAACTTGAACTGAAATAGAACTAAATTAGAACCAGAACTGAAATAGAACTGAAGTAGAACAGAACTAGAACTGGAGTAGAATAGAAAAACACCAGTCGACACGTGACAAACATCTCATTATGGTTTAAACACCTTCATAGAAAAAACAATATCTAAGTCATATTTAATTTTAATTTAACCACGTATGAATTTAAATACCAAATAATTACAAGATATAAATCAAATGTTCCCGATGAACATCGTGTAATTTTAGTTTTTTTTTTAACATAATTCAGTATAGAATTAAGTGGCTAACAGCCATTGTGGCGTACTTCCGGTTTTAATTTTTGTTGTTTTAATTTTACTTCAATTGACAAAAAATGCAAGCGCATTTTTATCTTAACACAGTTCTCAAATGAAGCCCTTTACACGTTTTCTCGTGTGGAGTTTATCAAAATACAACTTGTGTTTAATCTACTTTATTGGCCACTGTTTTGACCCGTATATTTTTGTTTAGAACAAGCATGTGAATGTAATAAATTTTTTGTCTGTGTTGTTTTGTAGTTTTTTTTTTCAAATATTTATCTCTTTATTTGTTTGTTGGAAATTGTTGCTTTTGTATGTTGGCCTAAATGTATGAAAACACTATCAAATATTGTATATTCATCATTTAATCATTAGTTGTCACACACTTGTGTTTATTTTAATTTTTTTTCTAATTTTATTTTTTATATTTTTTCTAGTTTCTATGCTTTGCTGATCACCAGCACTGATCATCATTATTGCTGTTGCTCTTCATTTATTTAATCATAGTTTAGTCAGTCAATATCAATAAATACACATGTATTTGTTAAATATCTCTTGTTTTTGCTTTTTTGACATGTTTTGTTAATTTCGTTTAGGTATGTGTGATAAATAGGGTATTCCTGCAAGGAATCGAAAAAGTTTACAAATATGACACACATTTTTAAGCCACTTTTGTGTTGCTTATGATTAAGTGGGAGACAAAATTGTTCTGTAACGAGCTCATAATTGTGAATTTTGGTGAAACAACTTACAATTTCAAACGCTGGTAGAGTCTTTTCATAAATATATTTTTTTCACCTAGTTCATTAAGTTTTGAAAAAGCACCTAAAGAAAATTACTTATAAACGAATGAATAGTGGTATAGTATTTGAGTAAACAATATTATTTTTACTCATAACAATATAAAGAATACCATTTCATTTACAGTTCTCTAATGATTTTATTATATGTATAATTAAAATATTTTAGGGAAACCCTAATTACTATGTATGCAGGTATATTCTAACAACATTCATTTCGGTATCACTGTTGTTATCAGTCTATTCTAATATATTTATCATTAACATTCAATGTTAATGGCTGGTTTAAACACAATTTCAATTAAAGTTAAAAAATTTTTTTTGGTTACACATTTTGGCATGTGCATCCGTTGGTTATAAAATACTTTTACATAGTAAACATACATGTGTCACAAGTTACCGTGCTACCAAATGTTTTGGCCTTTATACAAGTGTTTAAGTTATTTCTTGCCTCGTGCTTAACACTCTCATGCAAATGTTAAACTTATAATTTATGTGTGTGTGTGTATGTATGCGTTTTGAATATTCAATATTCTAACACAGCAATAAAATTTGATGTATTTTATTTTAATGTCTAATCATTGCTGTTAAATTGGTCAATTAAACAATATTTTATTTAATTTAAGTATGTTTCTATTTTTGTATCTATTAAATGCATTCTCAAACATATTATTGTTAAATGTTCATTTTCATCTTTTTCTTTTTTTTAGAAAATCTATTTGTAGTTTTGTTTTATTAATAAAACAATATCGGCTATGATCATTAGGCCAACTGGGTTTTCATTGTCATTTGAATATAAGTAGGTACTTACATTTCTACATTGAATGTCCTGAGGAAAAACACTTTTTGAGATTTCTCTCTATCCCTACCCAGCTGTTAAAAATTTAAAGTACATTTTAATCAATAAAATTTCCGAAACTATTTCGCTCAATAGATCTCAAAAAGTTCATAATTTTCAGTTTATTATGGAAAAATATTATTAAAACTCTGCCCTTGTGAAAATATAAGCACTTTTTAATTTTTGTAATTAATTTTTTTCACATAATATTTTACCCATATATAGGCCAATGTTATAAAATTTGTATCCATTTTGCAAAAATATACATTTTATAACGTGGTTTTGTCGTCTGCTGAGGTAACTTAGTCGCCTCCAGGGTCTATTTACGGATCCACAAACCTTAAGTAAGAAGACAGTTGCTTTCTGGGGGTTAAAGTAATTTAATCTTTATTGGGTATTTATTTAATTCTAAATACAAAATATTCAATACGAGAGTATAAATACGATACTGATGACTCGCATTCTATCGGCTTTAAAAACTTCTTCAACTATGCCTATTACAGCTCCTCGGCTAACAACAGATTCTGCTTACAGTAAGATCAGTTTAGCTATGTGGCCTATAATAGGATCGGCTCGGCTACTTGACTTGTAACAGGATCGGTTTGATTATTCGGCTTATAATAGATCGGGTTGTTTAATTCGGCTTGCAACAGGATCGATTATTTGGCTTGCAGAGGAATAGGTTCGGGTATTCAACGTGTTGCAGAATCGGTTCGGGTAATCGGCTTGCAGCAGAATCGGTTCGGGTATTTGGCGGGTATTCGGCTAGTACAGGCGCGGATCCAGCTAAAGCTTTTGGAGGAGGAAACTAGAATGATTTTCCAAACTATTTCCTTAAATTTTATGATTTAGTACAAATTTTCTATTAAAATTTATTATTTTGGTGAGGGAAATTTCTCTTTTTTACTCCCCTTAGATCCACGCCTGGGCTAGTAACAGGATCGGTTCAGTAGTAGAAAAGGAATCAGCGTTAATGTTGTACGTTCGACTTCGACACACTCGGCTGTTAAAACTGGTTCGGGTTATGACGGAGTCGGTATAATATTTAGACATTTTTCTCGCATGATAAAAGTACTAAAATAGTGGTTTTAGTACTAAAATTTGTTATCAATTTTAAGATAATGCGCTTCTTGTCTCTGTATTTCAATAAAAATTTTAAGATGACGTTTGTTGACTTTAAATACCCTGCGAAGAATAGGTAACATATTTATTGTATAAATTTAAAGTATAAAACATATACTTTAAATCTATACAATAAATATGTTACCAATTCTTTTTACATTCAACTTTTTGTATATATTCTTTTAATAATCATTTTGTTGGAAAATGAAAATATTTTTGAGTATCAAAATTTATTTCAAATAGTACTTTTATATAAAAAAAAAATTCTACTTCGAACTGTGGAATATCCAGTAATTAGTATGACAGTATCAAATGACTTGAGGGAGTAGTACTTCAGTATTTTTGAATGTGTCAATAAAAGTACTATAGTATCAACTTTTCCATCCCTGATTCATTTTAATTTTGTTTATTTCCCGATAACTTTTAAATCAAAATATATGAAGTTATTGTGTGACTTTATTATTTGCTACTATAGTATAGAGGTTCGGTTGAATTTTGAATTAATTTCAGACCACCCATGACTTTTTAAGTACATAAAAAATTTTTAAAGAAAATATTTTAAATAAGTAAATTTGCATTAATTTACACCACAATATGAAATTAGTTTTTTAGTAATTTAAAGTATTAAAACTGTTTTGGGGTATCTTAGTGTTATAAAATTGTGTCCCGAACAATAGTGCATTTAGACTATGATTTAGGAAGAACGCTCAAAAGAGGCTTGTTACGGAAAAAATATTTTAAAATTTTTAGTCATACGATTTTTGATTTCCAGAAAGTATGAAATTTTATAAATTAATTGAAAAAATATGTTTATTGAAAAAATCTTATGTATATCACATATGTCAGGAATTTTAGAATTTTTGGTTTTTTTTGCCGATTAATCGAAAAAAAGAGCTTAAAAATTTTTTTTCTAAATATTATAGTTAAAGGTCGTTTTATAATTTCAAAAATTAAATAAAAACGTCACTTTAAAACATTATAAAGTAAAATTCAAATAATTTTAATATAAATATAATAAATAAATTAAAGGATTTTAAACTTGATTTGGAAAACCATATTATAAAATGTACCAATAAATACTCAGTCTTGGACTTTAAGTTTAGCATGTAAATGTGTTTTTATGTTAATGAGCACTGAACTACTCTATCTAAAAAAGAATGGACCAAGTGCTTTTTGTCATTTTCAAAAAGCAATAATTCAGAATCAATATATTATTACAATTCTTTCACGCCACAATATCGTAACTGACAACAAACCAAATTCCTATTTTGATGAAAATCTATAATTTAAAATCACTTAGATCATCTGATTAAATTTAATCGACGTGAAAGTATCCTTTGAAAACAATCACAAAAATGCTTTCTCTGCAAAGTTTTATTTACGCACATTTTTGTGGTTAATGGTCGATAATCTATCATTAAAAAATATATTCTTTTTTCAACATTAATATCAATCATATCTTCAATCTTGTTGTTACAATTAGAGTTAATTTTTTATAAAATAAAATTTGAATAATGTCAAAATATTTGCCCTAAAAATAACAAAATATGCTACAAATATGCACTAAAAATCACCAAATGCAAAAATATGCCTTTAAGGGTAAAATATGCAAAAATATGCACTAACAAATCAATGCCAAAAAGGTTTATTTGTTCTCAATCGGATAAATATTTTATCAATGGCTTCACTCAATGTCCAGGAAAAAATATGCAATTTCATATTGTGGTTTCCCTGTTGATAAGCATTGAAAATCGAATAAATTTTAAAGGTATAAATTAATCTTGAAAGATTTACTCGATTACTCGAGTAATTTGAAAACTGTATAATCAAATTCTTTGATTAATCGAACAATGAAAAAAAATCGAGTAAAATGAAGCTCATGGTGAAGTGAAGATGAATTTTCTTTATTTATTAATTTTCCCTATTTTAGCTTATAAATAAACATGATATGAGAGGTCTTCCTACAATTTTTTCATTGGGATAGTCTATTGTACGTTAAGGGGTTAAAAATTAACAATTGTATGCTTAGTTCTGATGCATCCATACATTTTTATATAGATTTATTTGTCAAAAGAAAAAAATATATACATAAGAATCGATTACTTACAATTTCATGATTCATTTGAAAACCAAATTGGATATTTTTTGTTAAAAAAAAAACGTGTAAAATAACAGAATAACAAATACAATAAATAAAAAAAAATATTAACATAAAAAACTAGCACAGAATCCAGAAATAAAACATACAAAAATTATACATAAATATCTAAATACATTCACATATACTTACAAAATAAAAAATAAAGAAAGATGCTAATGAACTGCAGAATTAAAATAAATACAGAAAAACCTTTTTACTTCAAATTATTTTTTGTTATTTTTCTATTTGTATTTGCACACTTACATATAAAGATTGTCAAATACAGACATAAATTCGGGTAATACATACAAAACTTTAGATACCTGAAGAAAGAAAATCACAGATAGATGATTACTACTAACATCCACATGGATAGACCTACATTGTATAATTATTATGGATATTTGTTGTAATTTAGTACTCTATATGTATATAAGTAAATAGGGTCTTCGACCGATCGACCATTCGACTGTCAGACGACGTCTTTTAAAGTTTACCATTATAATTTTCAATGCAAGTAGAGTACATAACAACACAACGTCACATCTTATCACGACTAACAACTATGCATACATACAAACATATAATCATGAAGATGAAAGAAGGAGGCAAAGTCGACGACAACGTCCATGTTGTTACTTGAAAAGGTCTTAGAAGACTTTTATTTTTGTTGATTTCTTTTCTTGTTCATGTTCATCGTATCCATCAAAAAATATTACGAGTACTCGTACGAGTATTTACTATTTAGCACTTTGGTGTTAAAAACATATTTCAACATCATCAACTCGAGTTGTATGATAAAACAAACATGAAATTAAAACGAAATAAGTAATATTGAAAAAAAAAGAAACAGAAACAAATAGAATAAATCTAGTAATATTCAAATATTTAGCTCTAATTCCCATGATGTAGAAGAAAAAAAAAACCTTATTAGAGATGCACAAAGATTAGAACTTTAATGGAGTGTTGTAGAGCAATCTAACACCTTATTGCTTTGCAGTGATGGTCAATATTTGGTTCAGAAAATGTATTTAAATTTGAAAAGTTAACAAATTACATTTAGGAAATTGTAGTGTAATGTAAAAGTTAATAATAATATTCTTTACACACAAACAATAGTTTAGTTAAGAATTTTTAATATATGTTCATATATATATATGATATATGTTAATAAGACGTTTTATTTTCATAGGAAAAATTCACATTACTATAGGGGCCATATTACGATTGTGGCTTTAAAATTTTCCTTAATAATCACATAATTTGCATAGAAAAAAATATGTTTCTCATAATTACTAATATAATTTTCTTCCACAGAGGCTTTGACAAACATAATTTATATTTACGACAAAAATTATCTTCACAACCATAGTATCATGAGTTGTTTAGTTATAAGTTAATTTATTTTAGCGATCTTGAAAAAAATATAATGAATGGCGCCCATAAAGACACAACTATAATTATTGTGGGTGACAAAAAATTTTCTGGTTAACCAAGAACATTTATTGTCAACAACCATAAATATCATTAGTTGTTAGTTATATTAATTATTTTAGCGATCTTGAAAAAAATATATGATTGGCGTAACAAGGCACAACTATATTATTGTTCGTGTGCAGGGAATATGATTATTTCATTTTATATTTCATTATAAATTCCTAAACATATTTTTCCGCTCTTAAAATTACAATCTCGACCAATTTTTTACCGCATCAAAAGTCGAAATATTCAAAGAAAACTTTTAAAGTTAAGTGAAAAAGTTGATGTTCTTCTATAGTACGGTGATCTGTAGTTAAATTGAACTTGAAAGAACAAATCCAATTTGATTAATCGACTTCAAACAACCATGACCTTTCGTGACCTTTCCGACTGTTGTAAGCTTTGCTATTGTGATTGACATTTAAGAAGTTGACAGTTGATATTAGGCTGAAGTCCAGTCAGTCTTTACAATAGCTATAACGGCAGAAGCAGCCTAAACAACAAAAAATATTTTATTAAATAAATATATATTATAAGGTTTCCTGAATTCCATACCTTTTTCATTTACTCCTTCCGTTAGAGTATGTGTTCAATCCTCTTTTTTCTCCAAAATTATTTCTTCGATAGTTTCGATTCCTTTCTTTTCAATCCACGCTGAAGAGAAACAAATTCAAACCAACAAATTTCTAGCGGTCAGGCAGACATTTGTTTATGATCCTTTGAACCTGTTGTCGGCTTATGACGCTATGTTACCACATCTTAAACAGCATTTACGACGTTATGTTCAACCTCTGCTATACTTGCCTCAAATGCCAAATGCGCTGCTGAGTTCCTTAATATTGCACCCAGAACAAGACGTGTGCCAATGAAACCGAAATGGATAAAACTCACAAATGCTGTTAAAATGTGTAGCGGCAAAGAAAATAATTCTTCCATTCTGCTGGTGTCTAATTATAGTCCACAAACTCTGCTTTCGTACCTCCAAACAAAGACAACAAGTCTATGTTTAAAGATGAAATCACAAGGAAGTAATAGGTCATGTCTGTCCAGCAGGCGCGGATCTAGCTCAAGCTTTTAGGGTAGGAAAATAGAATGATTTTCACAACTATTTCTTTAAATTTTATGATTTAGTACAAATTTTCCATTAAGAGTTTTCATTTTGGGGGAGGAAATTTCCTTTTTTCCCTCCCCGTGGATCCGCGCCTGCTGTCCAGAGACTTTCAATAAACTGCTCAATTTCAACATTTGTTCTGTGATTAGACCGTTTTGTGGCGTATAATAAAAATTGAATTTAAGTTAAATTCTAAAAAACTATAATTAAAATAGAAAAGAAAAGAAATTTTTTTCCCCGAAATGAGTCTCAAAAACAAAATCGTGATTTGAAGAATTTGAATTACTTTATGGTCCTTCGAACCCGATGATGGTTGACGATATTGCAACTATAGCTATAATTGAGCATTAAATACTGAAGAAGTGCATTTGAAATACATATTTATTTGTAATGTATTCACAAATTTTATTTTCCTCACACAGAACGCTGAGAAATTTAAATGGAAAAATGTGATTCTTGTACTTTATGTTAATTATGATTACAAAAAAACTACTCGAACAGAAGTTTTATACTTTTCCTTTATATTTACAATCAAATTGTCTTAAAACCCCGTACTATTTAAATATTAAAATGCCTCTGATAATTAAATATTTACAAGTTTTTATTGTTATATTTATTAAAGTATTTATTAAAAACATTTTACAAACTTGTTAAAATTGTATTAAAAATAAAATAATAATTAAAAATATTGAAAAAAAAAACATAACAACTAAATCGGTTCTTATTACAGGTGTTCACGAATACAAGCTCATTCACATTAGCATGTCAAAGTAAAGAGATTAAATGCTCTACTCTACTGTATAGTTTTAAGTTGCATTGAAATAATAGTTTTATTTAAAAAAAAGTAATAAAAAAATTAAATAAAATCTAGTCATATAAAACGGAAGCAATTTAATTTATATGTATGTATTTTTATCTACTCGTACTTGTAAAATATATATATGTGTGTACATAAAACATTTGTGGTTGAATGGTCGATCAGACTATTGATCGTTTATCTAACAAAAAAATTAAACTTAAAATATTGCTGTTGCTATAGTCAATAATAAAACAAAATTTTTAATTCTCATCATGTAATACAGGCGAAACTAATGGGTTTTAATTTCATTTGTTGTATTTATTTGATTTGTTTTTAATCCAAAAATTATAATATGATGTAGCTAAAGGCAATGGTCAAATGTTGTACTTGGATATGAAGTTATTCTCTAGTTTACAATTATAATATTGTGGCACAATAAAAATTGCATTGTCAGTCTTTTGTCAAGACTATAATAATAATGCAAAAATATTATTATATTTGCAAGACTATTAATGTTATTTAAATTGTAAACAAAAAGTATTTAATTATATGGATTAAGACGAAAGTTAATGTTAACAAATAAATAATTGTAATAATTTATATACAGTAATTATAAAATGACAATTTATAATAAGTATTATGTAATTATTTTAATGTCCTTCAAGTCTCTGGCTAATGTTTAGAATGGATATAAGAAACATCAGTTGAAATCTATTTAAAAAGCCCAGAGTGTAATATGCTCATTACAGTTCTTATTAAGATAAACAATAATTAATATTTACTTTATAGAGCTACTATTTTCATCTTAATTGTGTAATACAAATTAAATTTTCAAAGGAAAATTATTCCTACACATCCCTCTGCTTCGATCGATAACATTGGTCAACAAAAACATTCTCCCCCATAGACGAATAGTTGGACTTGATATATTATGATGTGCTAAACACGAATCCGCTTTTACTTTTTTCCATCAGATCTTATGGGCGTGTCTAATATTTCGACCATAGTAAGGCCATTACTCTAGTATATTTCCTCATAACTCAAGAACGGTGTGTACGATTGATCAAATTGATATACCAAAACATAATTTCAACCTAATTTTTTATGTGCTTAATAGTTTGGGGCTTATTTTAAAATAAGTGTCCGAAAAAAATTATTTTCATGCTAAATTTTAGAGTTTTTTGTTATTTATATTTCTTTTAATAAATGAAAACATCTTATATGTTACAGTTTATCATAGTTTTTTCTTAGTTAAGTTAAGTAAAAACACTCATGTTATAGGCAATTGAGTAGAAATGCAAAAAATACGGAAATTGTCTTCTAGGTATGTCAACAATATCTTTCGTTCGCTCATGAATTTCAGAGTTATGGATCAAAATTTTCGCCACTTTTCAAAGAATTAAATTTTAATATTTTCGGTACTAATTACCGAATAACGACAGAAATATTTAAAATTATATAAATTCATCTCAAAAACAATTATTCCGACACTTTTTTCGAAATATCTCCTAAACTATTAAGCGGATAAAAATTTGATAGCAAAGCGATTTAAAACTAATTTTATTCCGCTTATTGTGTTATTTATATAAATCGTACATACCGTTTTCAAGCAATATTGAAATATACTCGAGTAATCCGCATATTTAGGTCACAATATTAGACACGCCCATAAAAAAATCCCGACCTGGTGGAAAAAAACAGAAAGTAGATTCGAGTTTAACATATGGAATTACATCTAGTCTATATATTTTTGGGTATGAATTCGAAAAAATGTTGACCACTGTAATTGTTCAAACAATCAGCAAATACTACGAAAAATTTTATTTTTAGTGAACTATATAGCTTTAACTCTATTAATATCGCAAATACTCTGAGTAGTGTTAACAAATATGTTCCTTTCTGAGCAAAAACCAGTTTGATTGATTTTACTCTCTCTCGCTAAATGAGTGCGAATTTTGCACTTAAACCCCAAAGTACATCTCTGATAATTTTTCGTTAATTTAACCCATATCGTCCCAAGGATTTTTTTCGATTAACTTTATAAAACTTGGTTTTTCTCTACCCCTATTATAAAAGGTGTGATTGAGGTAGGCAAGAACTTATTTTTTTATTTGTAGCTAACCCCTTAGACTATATAATCATTTAAAAAAATTAGTACCTAGTCCTACCAAAAATGAGAAAAAAAATTTCAAAAAAGCATTAAATTTACTGTTCGAAAAATCGAACATTGGGACGATATGGGTTAATAAAATATATGAGGCGTAGTCTATTTTGTTTTGAGGCTTTAAGACCATAAGAAACTTCTAAAAGTTATGTATTTATAGGCTTTCTTTAATAAATTTAAATAGCCCAAATTTCAATTCTTTTAATTTAAGGGTTAATGCATATTTTACTCTTAATGGCATATTTTTGCATTTTGCAGTATTTAGTGGATATTTATAGCATATTTTGTTATTTTTAGGTCATATTTGATGCTTTTAGAGCATGTTTTGAGATTTTAAGAATAATTTGCTCATCTCATGAAATGTTTTTCAAAATTTAATTTTATAAAAAATGATAAAAAAGTTAATAATAATATAATAATAAATTTTCAAATTAACTTTAATGGATTATCATTGAGAAGTATTTCTTGTAGAAATAAGATTGAAGATTATGATTGAAGTTTATGTTGTAAAAACAATATTTTTTAGTAATCGAGTTCTAATCGGAAAAATGTCGTAAGTGCAGTAAACAAAACTTTACAAGAGCAATATGTTTGTGATTGTTTACATATATAATAAATGATAAAATTGCTTTCGCTATAAATCTGAAATGACACTTGATATTTTGATGAAATTTTGACAGATGTTCTAATTATATATTTTTCACACGAATTTCGATAATGTTGTCGCTGGTCTGGATAAATATGATACTTTTAATAAAAAAGTTATTTTTTTAAGTTGTTTTTTAAGTGCATATTTTCTCGTTTTTAGAGCATAATTTTCGCTTTTTACGGCATATTTTATTTAATGCATATAAAACCCATTTTTTAGATCATATTGTAGTTCCCGTGATTATAACTCAATATATAAGCAATAATATGGCACTAAAAGTTTTATTGTTTGGCATAAAATTTGGCCGAAAAAATAATAAATAAATAAATAAATAAATAAATAAATAAATAAATAAATAAATAAATAAATAAATAAATAAATATTCCTAACCCATAAAGAACCCATAAATAAAGAAGTACTGAAATATGGAAAGATAAACATATGATATATGTTTGTTAAATTTATATATTAAGAACATATACATATATTTAAATGGAAAGCTTAATTGTCGAAATTAAATTTTCGTACGACATAGAAAAACACGTAGTTAAAATATTTTCATGTATTACCGACTCTAAAAGTATATAATTTTTATAATTTAAATGAAAAGACTGATAAAAAAATAATATTTCTAAAAATATGATCTCTATTAATTGGTTACATATCAGGTTAAAAGTAAGTGCTTACTAATCTACTTTCAAGTAATGCATTCGATGACAGATTTTTAAAAAAATAAGTGAATTAGGATTTTTTTAATTTTCAAAATTTTTTTTTATATTTAAGTTTGATATAAGTTATATTTATATTTTTTTTCCTTAAACACTAATTTTTATATTTTTCTATATTTTCAGGTGAGTTCTTAATATTCATAACCAAAATATATAATGTAAATAAATTGGTAAGTACATATTTTACATTACATTAAATTAAAAAAAAGTAACTTAATTTAAAGCTCCATAGTCCCTCATTAATTAAAAAAACGTATATATTACTCAGTCATGATGTGTTTTGACAAAAATATAAATATATTTTCGTGTTTTGTTCATAAAAAGATAAAAATATAAAAGTCAATTAAC
>MINK01189271.1:546-14096 GCA_001735545.1 Phormia regina | reverse complement strand
AATATTTTTAATATTTCTATACACAGAAAAATATATTTTAAATAATTTTTTAATAAAATTATTAAATACATTTCTATTGGAGTTTAATTATATTATTTATTAATATAATTAATTTTCTAAGTGATATAAATTTATATTTTAAATAAATTGACAGTTCTTACAATAAATATAAAGAAAAAATACTTTTTTTTTCTATAAAAATAAGTAATGATTTTATTATTGTAATTAATATGTATTAATGTATTAATTATTGTAGTTATTAATATTATAATTTTGATGATTAGAGCAAAATCAATTAAAAATTAATTAATATTACAAATTTTGTAATTAAAGTCGATTTTTACTTTTTTCTGTGTAACTATAATACAATTTTAATTAAAATCTTTTGTTATTAATTTGAATCAAATGCCTCGATATATTAGTTTTAAAATACAACTTTTTTTGTAAGATTTAGTTTTTAAGTATTAAACAAAATTTCGGAATAACATTTCATATATTTCTCATTTTTGATCGTAAAAGTATGCACCAAATGAAAAAATTAAACAAAATAATTTAATTTAAAAAATATTTTTTTTGTTTGTAATTATTGTAATTTGTAATAATTGTGGAAATAAGATTCTGTTATTAAATATTAAACTAAAGTCGGAACTAATAAAAGTTATAAATTTCTCTAAATTACTCCCAAAAGTATGCACCAAATAAAACATTAAACAAAATAATTTGTCTTAAAATACATGAAGCATTGTTTTGTTGAAGTAAAGAAAATGTTTGTTATGACTTTAAAATATATTTTTTTAAAAATATTTCTGAGTTTCTTTTGAATATTATTTTCTTTTCAGGAGTCATATAAACTTTTTTTTAACAAATTGTGTAAATTTATTTAACATTTTAGCATTTATGACCTTTACAACAAACTAAGTATAAACAAAACTTTTTTATGTATTAAGTATTTACTTAATGATATAGATAATAAAAATGGTCATTAAAACAAGCCAAAATGTGACCAGTACTTTGTAAAAATTTAATGTTAAAAAAAAAAACGCAGCAACTTTTTACTCATATTTTTTACTTTTTTTAAATTTTATTACAGATAACGCAAAATTTTCCAACAAAATACTCGTGGAAGTATTAAAAACTGAGGCGTTTTTGTTAGATCATAAAATTTACAAAAGAATTTTTGAGCAAAAGAAAAGAAAAAAATAAAACTTAAAACAAGCTATTAAAAAATAAACTTTTACTTTGGCTAAATTTATAAAATTAAAGCAATAAGAATTAAAAACATAAGAAGAAAAAAAGTTATAAAAAAATAAAAAATTAAATATAACAACAAATACTAACAAACCTATCTCTTTTGGCTGGAAAATAAAGATACTCATAAAAATTAAAAGAAAACGTGTATTTAAAAAAAATAAAGAAAATAAAAAACAAAAAGACAATAAAGAATATTTCAAGTGTATAAAAAAATAAAATAAAATAAAAAAACATACAAAAGGTAAAATGAAGTGAAGTGTAACGAGCCATACGATAGACTTACACATATACCAAGCAACCAACGAATGAACAAACTAACATATTCAAAGTGTATTGAGCTGTATTTAAATTTATACATCATACACATACATCCATATATACACACCAAAAAAAAACATATACTTAAACTCAAAAACACACATACATACACGCGTGTCAATAACCAATACGGTGTTATATAAACTGTAAAACTCATACATACAGACAAAATATTTATATTTATAAGGTAAGTGGTAGAATATTACATAGTATATGTACATATATATAGTTATGTATAAATGTTTATGTTTGTTATAAATAAATTTTAATATTTTTCTTATTTTTTCTTTGCTGCTGTTGTTGTATGTTATTGCCAATATCATAAAGTTTTTGAAATAAAGAAAAAAAAGTAAACTGGTATAAAAATATGTATACATGCTTACAATTTTACATACATAGGTATATATTTTATGTATAAATATAATATAAAATATTAAAAAAAAACAACAATAACAAAAATTCAATATTGCTTTAAAAAACAACGCAATACAACCATACGTTAAACAAGCAAAAAATTTTTAATCTCTTCAGTTTTTATTTTACATTTTGGACAGTTTGTTGACAATAACAAAATAAGCTGCAGAAAAAAACTACAGACTTTATAATAAATTCCTTTTTTTTTGTAATGTCTAGTACTACAAAAGAAATGACATGAGAGACAAGTAACGTTATTTATAAATCAAAACTAAAATAACATTTTTACATTGCAAAAATAAAGCTTTCATAACAAATACATACTTAAGAAGGAAACAGTTATACACACAGTGACAAGATAATGGAAACTTTTAAAATATTCACCAATATATTTAAAGTAGTTGATTGAAATTGAAAATAATATTTAAAAATTGTAGAAAGTCTTTTAAAATGCATTTCAGGAATTTTTTAAAGAAACATTGATTTTGCGGCAAGAGGTTTCTTAATCAATTAGGACACTTTATTAATAAGAACTAAGTCCTTAATTCCATTTTTGAGAAGTGATTCTAGTTCTCGTGATTAATCTATTTGTAGAAATATGAAGGTTCTATATATTGAAGCACATCGCAAATAAAACTTGTCTGCTTTTGTTAAAAAAAATTCGAAAATTATATTTAAAGACTTTGTCTGTAACAAATATTACTTTATATATAATCACATTGTTTTCTTTTTTTTTTAAATATAAAAAAAAAGAAACTCTAAATTTCGAAAATTCATATTCATATTTTGACATTTTTTGACCAAAAGCAAAATAAATGGTAATAAATTTGGAATTTTGAAACCGCTGAAACGATTAAAATGAAAATTGAAATATCGATAGAGGAGGAGTTAGTCTTTTAGAATATCGTTAGATAAAGTCTGTAGCTGCAGCACGGAGGCTGCTACATTGGGCCAAAGTTTACTACCTCGAAGGTGAAAAACATATCGGACTTATAAATTTTGCTAATATTAACCGAATTTAAATATTTATACATTTTTGAATTCTCCTAAGGCAGTTAAAAGAATTTGTGTCTTCTTTAAACTATGTATAATAATTTTTACTATTTTTAAATTTTGACCACACTTTTTTTGCAACAATAAGAATTAATGTAAATTATGTTTATATGGACATATCTAAAATGTGAGACTGAATAATTTCTAAATGCTTATAGTTATCAACATAATTTTTTCACATGATATAAAATATTAAATAGAGAATTGATAAATGTAAAAATCCGAAAAACATATATATAATTTTAGTATATACTTTTAAAGTTTGAAGTTTTTTTATTGAAAATATGAGTATTTTAGGAAAATTGTCCCGTGTAACTAAGTTTACCGGTAAACGCAAAGAAAAAATATGGTTCTGGTGACAAGAGCAACATACTATGATTGTAATATATGATTCCAGGTTACAATAAGTGTTTTTGTACGTAATCATTATTATGATTCCATTTTATCTTTTATTAGTGAAGTTTATAATATTATTGATAACTTTTGGTAAACTTTTCTTAAATATTGTTTTCAATTTTATCATGTTTTTATCATTTAATAATCTCATGTTATCATAAATATAAATAATTTATATCATATAAATAATCCCAATTTATCATATTTATAATTCCATTTTTTCATATTTATAATCACATTTCATCACATATAATATATATCCGATTTTATCATATATATGAACTAATTTCATCATATATTTAATCTCATTTTCATACTTATATACCTTAGTACCACAACATGTGGTACCTTCATCGTACTAAATAAAAACAAACTTTATTAATTTATATTTATTCATATCTGACTAAAAATATTGGCTTAATGGTTGTGGAATTAAACAAAATTGTAAAATTAAGTGAATGGTTTTAGAATTTAATTGTAGAAATAACTAAATGTTTGGATTTCTCATATATATGATTTCATAAAAAATGTTTAAATATATATTATGATTCAGTGAATCATATTAAAATTTTGATTGTGTGTAATCATTTAATGATAAAACGGAACTATAAACATTGCTATCATGAACATGGTATTTTCAAATCAAAGAGAAACAATCACTGAATAGTTGTGATGATCATGGTGTGACCATGTTTTTTTTTCTGCGTGTAGTCTATCATAATTTTTGCTTTAAGCACATATTGAGCTATACTAGCGAAAAATGTCGAACTATGGTTAATTATGGACCGATCAAACGCTTTTTGTTAGGAGAAATAATGGGTCCATCATGATCAAATTATGTATCAAATTTCATCAAATTATCTTTAAAATTGCGAACCTTAATTTACGTACAAGTTTTACATAGGCAGCCAGCCAGCGGTCCAGATAAACGGACATGTTTAAATTGCCTCAGAAAGTGTCGAACGGTGGTATAGAGAGATTTTTTCTCTGCGTTGTAATATTTGCACAAATACATAATACCCCAACCACCTATGGTGTTGGAAGGTATAAAAATTTCAATTAATAAATTAATTAAATCAATCATTCAAGTAGATGATTGAATGAACTAAAAATGTGTATAGGAAATAAATTTATTTCTCTTCTCTATTTTTACTTGAATATATTTATTAAATTTTGATTCAAAATTAAGCTAAAAAATAATTTTGTTTTATAGATATTAAGTAAAATGTATGCATATAAGAGGTAATGGCTGAAACTTCTTTTTTTATTTAAAAGTCAAATAAATAAATTTACTTACAATTTTCATATACAGAAAAAAATAAAGTCTTTTAATCGATTTATCAAAAATAAAAACTATTTCAATTTATTTTTTAATTGTATCAATTATTAAACTTATCGAAATTTTAAAAAATAAATACTAGAAAATTTCTAAAAATAAAACATTTTATGGTCTTTCAATGATTTTTTAATTATAGAAATTAATAAATTAATAAAATATAAATAATAATAATTTGAAGAGTTGAATATGCAATGTTTTTCATAGGTTAATTTTCAATTAATAAAATAATTAAATTATTCGTAAATGAAATTAGAATTTAAAATTTTCTATGTACAATTTGAATTAAATTTGTTGTGTATACAGGAAAAGGAAATATCGATTTCAATTACGAATTGCTTATATTAATTAATTTTTAATTGATTTTGCTGCAATCATCAAAATGATAATATTAACAATTAAAATTATTGATTTTATTATCTTTTCTTTTTCATAAATAAATATAAGAAATCTTTTCTAAGTGGTTAATTATATTAATAAATATTATAATTAAATTCCAATAGAAAGTAAGTTATTTTTTTTAATAATTTGAAATATTTTTTTCTGTGTAATACTTTGATTTTGAGTAATTTTTTTTAATTAGAAAAATATTTGAAATAGCTATAAAATTTTGAATAATTTTTTAATAGAAATCTTTTGAAAAATAATTGTTTCTGTG
Source organism: Phormia regina (assembly GCA_001735545.1). NCBI lineage: Eukaryota > Metazoa > Arthropoda > Insecta > Diptera > Calliphoridae > Phormia > Phormia regina. The sequence goes on along the minus strand of MINK01189271.1, from coordinate 8,670 downwards.
TAGTGTTAATTTTTTTAAATTTCTCTTAAATAAATAGTAAAAAAGAATCTATTATTATTATTTTTTTTTCTTATTGATGAAATATTTTAAAATTTGATCCTTTAATTTATTTTTTATATTTCAAAAGATATTCTCAGATTACACCTGTAATCTGTAATAAACAAAAATATTGACTTATTTTTTTTATTGAGAAAAATATAATCTTAAAAGTTTTTGTTTGTATATACAATATTGAATAATATATATACCTCTTTAAGTTTATGCTAAATAGCAACAACAATAATGAAAAAAAAAGAACACGACAACACCTGTAAATAACAGTATCATTTCTTTTATAAATATGTGTATGCAAGTATATTGGTATTGGTGTCTTACAAACACCTGTCGTCAATTTATTTCTTTTTTTCGTGTTTTAGTTAGTGTCGATTAAAAAATAAAAGAAGGAGGCAGACCCTTGAGTTTTTAAAGAGAATGGATACTATTCTATATATTATTATAGAAAATATAAAATTTTTTTGCTTTATCATAGATAGATATTGATGTTGTTTGTTTAGGTTTATTATGCACGTTTTGAATACAAAATTTTTATATGCAGGTCTATTTAGATTTTTTTTAGATGATATTGAGTAGAAAACTCTAATTATTTGCAAAAGTTAATCTTTAAAACAAATAAAATAGTTCAATATAAAATTATTGTAAAATATCTTATAAATATTTTAAGTCTAAATTTATTGTAATTTAAATTTTCTTATTAAAAGAGACTTAAAGATTTTCATGTTCATATTTAATTGTTTAAAGTTTAATCAGTAACAAAAGCTTCTATAGATAAAATTTACATATGAACAAAAGATATAGGGGTGTTATGTTCATACAGTTTTTGTTTTGTTTTTCATTTTATTTTTATTTCATAAAATATTTATAGCAAAAAAAGAAAGAGAGAGAGAGTGTTTATTTCAATATACAAAATAATATCCTTAAAATAAATATTCATGTTTTTTGTATATGTATTTGTGTATATGCAAATCCTAGATTATTATTCATATGTTGTTGTTGTTTTTATTTTATTTTTTTTTTCCTTAAAATGAAACAAAAATTCAAAATTAATTAAAATTTTGTTTTTGTAAATCATACAATCAGGAGCGGATATAGGGAAAAACATTGAAATTAATATGGATACGATTGCCTTTGTAGTTAGAATTGAATAAAGAATTACATTTAAGCACGATCTGTTTAGGGCTTAACGATTCTTGTTAGGCTCTACAATGCAATCGGCTACTCCTACCTCGCTTACTCACAAGACATTCAAGAATTTCTGTCTATTGTCTGAGTGACTTCTGAATTCAATTTCGACCTCATTTACCCATTCTAATCTGGTGCCTCTTTTTCCCTTAATTACAGCGGCATAAGTTTAGATTACACAAACACGTATTTATATAGCGAGCTTAGCATTATGTATATGCGTCTGAATACATCTTTATTTTTATTCATTACACGTCTCATTGCCATGTTGGGGTAAATGGCAATGCCGGAAATGACCATTTAATTCTAGGAAACGGTTTTATAAATTCATTTAATTATAGCCTAATGAGATTATTAAGCCTTTTTTTTTTTTTACAGTCATTTTCTATGATCATTTTGAAATATTCGAGAAAATAGTAATATTAGGAGCAAAATAAAATTCTAAAAAGCCTTCGATAGATATTCTAAACAATTTTTGGAATTCAATCACGACAAATTTTAAAATTGTTGGTCTTAATAAACCTCCCACTTTTTGAACCAAAATATCCTATATCTAGATCCGGGAAACTTGTTTCTATAACTTATTTTTTTCATTGAAATGATCACTCGTCGTTGTGAATCAATATCCTATAGTTGTCATATACTGTTTTTCATTAATATTATTGAGAATTTAAGAGAAACTAAATTAAATAAACTTTTTTACAACACTGAACAGATTTAGGAGGGGCTGAGTGGAAACGTTACACAGAACCTATTTTTATTTTCATTTACATTTGCATGTAGATTTCTTTTAGTCATCAAAATTTTACTAGTTCGGAAAGTAATTCAGAGCAAGTGAAAGAATTACAATTCATCTTTTTTTTGGAAATAACCCAAATATTAATTTTGTTCTTTAAATTTAAATTTTAGATTAATTACCTTTTTTTTTATTTGGATAAATATATTTATATGATGCTTGCAGAATATATAGACATTTTGTGAAATCTATTGTTTATTAAAAAATGGTAGGATTCGAATTAGGCCTCAATTAAAAAGCAAAGAGATGCCAAAAATGAAGATATATTTGCTTCGCAACTTCAGTTTATAAAAGAAAAAAGACAAATATTAACTTACTCTATTTAAGTATATTTTTCAAGAGGATTTACGAAGGACTACCGTCCATTGATGGGAAATTAAAAAAAAAAAATATTTCCTGAGGTATCCAACTTTGAGGTTATTCCTCTGCCCTTGATCACCGGGCACCGAGTATACCTGACTCTACCATATTAGCTTAGAAAACACCTCAGTTCCGGCCATTCGATATTTAATTAAGATGTCTCCAATGGCTCTCAAAATTACAGGAATGATTTCCAAAAATAATTCAATTTACAACTATTGTGTGAGGTTCTAAACATTTGGTTCACAAAAAAAAAAAAAAAAAAAAAAAAAAAATCAATCTAAATTATTCATCCGTATTTTAAAATACTTTTTAAATATTTTTATGTAATTAATACATCAATCAAAGTTTCCAGAAATAAATGTCTTGAATTTTAGATATAATAATCTAAAATCAATTTAATTACGAATAATACATGATTTTATTTAATTGAATTATTCAATATTGAAAAGATTTATTTAATTTTACAAATTTTAATGTTTACATTGGAAAGAAACTTGACTAAGTAAGATTTGCAAATTAAATTGTTGAAACGAAACACTATGTTTTTAATACTTGTTCAAGTTACAACCATGATTGTTGACATAGTTATGAAAGCTAAAAACTCAAGTGAATTAAAATACTCAAAAAGGCACAACGTACTACAGTTGTTTTTGTTTTTTAATGAAATTTGTTGCTAACACATTCTTAGACCTCATGTTTTTTTGACGAAATCGACTCTAGGTTTTTGAAAATGAAAACTTCATTCTATGTTTTAATCTGATGGTTAAAACTTTCAATTTTTCGCAAGCGAGATAAAAATATTTCCGACTTCGACCCACTTAAATAATTACCAAAGTTCTCTTCACTATCATGGCTGATATCAATATGAAAGCTAGAATTCGCTCACAGATTAAAGGTTTTAAATGATTTTGTAAAGCTACATTACATGAACATGAACATTTTCAATGTGATATTTAATAAGTTTTTCCAAGCACATTTATATAAAAATTTATTGTAATTTCCGTAATATTTTTTACGGGTATCCTTTTTAGAGGAAATTTGAATTTAAGTTTGGTGCTTAAATGTTATTTTTATTTGCTTTTTTGCAGGATGAAACTACTGCTCAACCGTATTATCGTTGAGTTCAATAAAGGCCAATTAACGCGTTAATAATTGTTTAAACATAAAATACTTAAATACATTCTTATTAACGTCAAAAAAAATTTTATTAAACTTGTTACAAATTTTATATTTATTTTTGAGTTTTCATTCGTTTTCTTTATCACTTTTTAATATTTATTTATGACAGACGTTCATACCATGCCATTGATGAGTGCTTGACCTTCACATTGTATGGAAAATTCATAATATAATTGAAATTTGTATGTAATGGTTATACACTAGACTACACATTAAGATTTGAAAAATCTTTAACATTTTTTAACTCTTTTATTCTAAATACTATAGAACATTTTTAAAGATATTTTTGTCCGTTTTAATACAAATTTTTTTTTTAGTTTTTTAAATTGAACAAAAAGTATTACCATTTTATTGTATATTTTTAACACATTCTTGCCCCGAAAAGTATGCATAATTTTTAAATAAGTAAATTAAATTTCTTGTAAATAACCGTCTTTCACTAATTGGAGATAAAATCAACATATTTACAATGAATAGAATTAATTTTTCTTAATTTAAACAGTTTTTAACTTTCTTACTTCACATAGCCACACAGCAATTACGATTTAATTCTATTATTTTTATTTATAAAAAAGTCCCATCATAAAATCTCATTTAGAAGTGTATGTGGAAATTTTTTCTACATAACTTCTCATGTTTTTCCTGTGATGTATTTATTTTTATTGGCTTTGTTTCTCTCCTAATTCATTATAAATACAATTTAATAGCAAAAAGTTTACCACTTAGTTTTTTTTTTTTTTGTACAACTCAGCCAATCTATAACAACAGAAGTGTGACATAATCGTTAAAAAAAAATTAAGAGAAAGTAAATATTAACCAAACTTTATGTTGACTATTATTTATGTCAACATTGGACATGACATAGTATTTTTATTGGTTACTGCACAATATATAGAAAACCTATATATCATATAGATACACAAATATTGTATGTCACTATACTTAAACAACACGACATATTACGGTGCAAGTTTAACCTATACTTAGTCTTATAATTAAGAAGTAACAATGAAAGTTTTTGTCAGAGAAGATAGTCGGGCACGAGAAATTTGTTTTAGAAAATTAATTATCACCATTTAAAAAACTTTCAAACAGTATTAAAAATGGATCCTTTTATTTTTTCAATCGAAAAACAAATCTTGTAGAAACTTCAGCAATTTCATTGATTAAAAACATATGTTTTGATAAACTAAGTATGATATAACAATCCTGTGACAATTTTTCATTACTGACTATACATAAGACTTATATTTCCTTTTTATAAAACGAAATAAATAAATAATCAATTAACATATTAATAATAAATAACTTAATAAATAATAATATAAATAATAATAATAAATATAAAAATAATAAATCAAATAATAAATAATAATAAATAATAATAAATAAATAGTATAAAATATAAATTAAATAAAATAAAATAAATTAAATAAAAAAGTTAAAAATTTAAAACTTTTGCGAATATTTCTCTGAATTGAAATATGTCGTTTATAGTTCCAAGAGTAAAAAAAATTAAATTGCCGTAATCACATTTTCAGGGGATTCAAAACTTCTTCCAATAACTATTGTTTAAATCCTTATGTCTTTCTCTATGTTCGTTTATAGGAACGTTTTTTGGAATTGGTATTTAAGACGCTTTTCTATTTATCGCTTCGATCGAACAAAAAAAAAAAAAAAAAAAAAAAAATCAAAAACTTTAATCAAAAAAGTTAAAAAGTTGTTAAATTATATGATTGACAGATTGGATTGCGAAAGCTTTAAAACAATAGGTTATGCAGGCACTCTTTAACAATTCTAATAAGGCGCGGAACCAACTCATTTTAGGGGAGGAAATAGAATGATTTCTTCAAATGTTCCTTCTAAAATGTTTTAGTAAACATCAGTTTTCCCATTGATATTTTCATTTTGCGGTATGAAGTTTTCTTTTTTCCTCCCCTGGATCCGCGCCCTGCTCCTTCTTTAGCATAAGTTTTAATGTGTAAAGAAATGTTTTCAGAGCTGTTGCTTAGATGGTGTACTATAAGTTTCTCCTGCCATTATTTTTTATTTTTCTTGCCTGGGATAACTTTTGAAGTTTGTCTTCTTCTTTGATTACTTTGAATTGACCACACCTTCTTATATTCAACTTACACATTGATGGCATTGTTTATTTATGGTTTTCAACGATAACTTATGTCATTTTTAAGAGACTCTCTTATAAAGTGGCTAAAATAGCAATACTACAACACACAGCATACGTCACCCACTCTTACAAACTACTTAACATACTTTACATATTTATAATACAATGAAATATGGTGTTCTTTAACTAACTAAGTAAATAAGTATGTTGTTATGTTGTGTCTATAGGATGTGTGTGATAATAAGAGCATTTAAGCAAACTTTTTATATGTGTTTTATTCTGTATTTAATGTTATTGGTTTGAAACAGTAGATATGCCCTTTGTGTTCGTCATGTTAGGATAAGGGTACAAAATAAACTTCTTATTTTAAATATTGATTTTTTCTCACTCTGTATTTTCCTTTCATTATTTGTTAATATACTAATAACAAAACAATATTCTTCTATAAAAGAGAAAACCACAAATGGTTCTATGAAATTAAATACAGGCTGTTTCTAAAAGTAAGGGTTCAGGGAGAATTGTTATGTCCTATTATACATAATACACCTACACACATAGCAAACAATAACAATCGTCATAATATATCATCTAACTACAATTGAAAAATTGCTTATTGTTCGGTAAAGTGACAACAAAAAAAAAAAAGAAACCAAAGAAGCAAATAATTAATAAATTGTTATTGTTGGCAGATTCGTTAATTAAATATGAAAACATGGTATAAAAGTTCTTTTTCGTGAGTTTGTGTTTTTTCTAGAAAAAAAAAGTGAATCAATATCAAAATTTTACGCAAGCATTCTATTTTTAACCAATTTTAGTACTTTTTTGTTGCATAATTTTTTAACTTTAATTATCATTAGAGATTAATAAAAAACCAGACGTGGAATTATGTAAAGTGATATTAATTACAATAATTGAGTCGGTTAAAGAAGAAAAATATGTGGTTCATTTATTACACAGGTCTTACCAACACTTTATTCCAGCACCAGGACTATTTGGCTGGGATAGAAAATTTTAATTATTCTTTAACAACAAATTTTCGTTTTCTCTTTTTCTACTTTAATAATTCTAGCAGTGGTTTAATTAGGGCATTTTTGAAAAAAACATGCGAATTAATTCTTTAGTATTAAAGGGTTTTAGTTATTTTTTTTCCCTGGACCATCAGCAGTCTTTCAATGACCTGTTTATAAAGACAGAAACGAATATTGTTGTTTTCAATTTTTGCTATCTCAAAAAGTAAAAAAGGCATCAGACATCATAGAATGTAACTGCTCACACCACTTGTACATACACATGTATACACTCAATGCTCACGCGAGACATAAAAATAAAAATAATTTAATTTAATTTAGAGTTCGGGGGGGGCGAATAGCCGAAAAAAATTCCTTAATATAATACTTTTATGTGAACTTAAAGGTGAAAAACAGAATCCACTTATAAGAATTTTAGGCCAAGTAACGTTATACCTTTTTCTTAAAAAAAAACGCAAACAATCAAAGACCGTACAAAAACTTATTGTCCTCTTTAATTAAATACTGATCTGTTAAATAAACTTGATGAATCTTTTATTTTTTTCCTTAACATATTGTCAAACTTCTAGGAAAAATCCACCTTTTAACATCTTAATTTCAAAATCTTGGCTTTTTCTTCTATATTTTAGAAAGGTCTACATGATGTTTTTTTTTTTTCTCTATTAACTGGGTACTAAACGTACTACAGCTTTCCCACCCTCGAGTATAATGTTTATGGCTATTTTAATATAAAAAATAGATAAGAATGACAAGAGAGGGAAGAGGAGAGAGAGGAGTAGATAGTAGATAACACTTTGAAAGCATTTTAAGATTGAAAAATTTCTTTGGTGATTTACTTTTAAGCACTTGGCGTAACAATGCATTTATATATTAAATCTGAATGACACATACACATATTACACATAATAAGCCAGCAATGGAACAAAGCGGAGAAAAAACGCAACAACCATTTAAACAACAGGCAATTTTATCAATATATAATAGAAATATTTAAAAAACTAAATATGTTCAATTTTTTTATATGGATGCATTTTTCTGTTTTCTTGTTTAAAAAGGAATTATGTCTGGGTTTTTTAGTTTAGACACATATCTATTTTAGAGATTATAATAGTTGCTTAAAATTTAAGATTTTTTTTTTTTTCTTAAATTTGAAGTAACTATCAGGATTATATCTATACGGTGTGTAAAATTCCATTAGATACATTAGCTGTAGTTTACTGAATATATGTCAACTGTTCCCATATATTTTGTTCTTGAAACATAAACATATGTAAAGGTGAAAATCTGTGGAGAGATAGCTTTCTATCTCTCATATCCAAAAAAAAAACAGTGCATTTCATAGTGTGTTATATATTTTTTTCTACAGATTTTCCTACACTCCAGTCTATATTCTG
>MINK01189258.1:4206-22131 GCA_001735545.1 Phormia regina | reverse complement strand
AATCCCATAAAAATGTTAATATTAATTTAATATTCGACACATATAACATTTATATAATTTTAAGTGACCCTGCAAAATTTCATTAAGATCAGTCCATAATTGACCATAGCTCCTATATAAGACCCAATTTTGGGAATCACCAAAAACTGCATAAATACATGTGAATCTTATTATCGACGTAATATTCTGCAATCGTATGTTTTTATTTTCCACTTAATACAAGTATAGGTCCATAATTGGTTCTTTCCCGAATTTTAGTACACATAGGCAATGGTGTATGTATGGTCGGTCTTGACCGACTATACCTTCTTCTCTCGTTTTTAAATGTGAAACATCTTGTGTGAAAATTTGTTTAGTCCGATTAGTTTTAAATTTTGTTCAAAACTTCATCATTTTCGACCAACACTTAATTTCGGAATGTATTAAGAATCTATATTACGAAAATTATTTAAAATAATAAAATAAAAATTCTGTTAATCTTTGAAATCGGACTTGATTATCAAATTTCACACTGTGTAGCTCATCTCGTATTAACAGGCCTGTCAGATGTGGCGATTTGTTAATTGCTCTTGTCGACTGAATTTTCCGTTTTGCGACATGGCAATTTTTTTTGGCGATTTAATTAATTTAAAAAGTTTATTAAATACCCAGCAAAAACATCGTAACAACATATATTGCTTTTCAATGAAACGCCAACATCTACATTCCGCCTGCAATACATAGAAGTTGTTTTTTGTCAACAGTTAACTTTTTTCTGCATTACATGTAACTAGTTGTGTAACTATTAAACAGATGATTATGAATTTATATTAGAGTAAATAATTATTTAAGACTATTTTTGGAAGCATATATAGAGCATTTTGTCTATTTTTAGTATTTTTCTATCTAAAACGGTGGTTCTAAAAATGGGAATAAAACTTGTTATCAAATCCCGAAAGTATCACTTTATCTTTAAATTAATTTTAATATTTCTTTAAACTTGAAATTCAACTTACGTATTTTCAGAAATACTTATAAAAGGCACGAATCAAGATATTGTAAAACCCCTCATCTAAGTAGGGGTTCACATACAGCCATTTTTCCTGCTGCAATTCTCAATTCGTCTACAAACTTATAATTGCAGCAAGAAAAATTGTTGTTTATGAACTAAAATTTGTTCAATTATTATTAAATACTGAAACTAGAATTGAATTAAATTTTTAAGCGCTAAATATTTTAGTTGTTTTTAGCTTTTTTTTTCTTAAAATATAAATAAATTAAAATAAAATATAAAATTTAATTTTGGCGATTTCTGATTAACAATTTCGCGACAGAGGCTCAAAAAATCTAACAACCCTGCGTATTAATAATACAAATTGACTATAATGACATGTACGTACATTTATTTCCTAAATTCAATAGTTTCATGCTCATATTATTGTTATTTATTTATTATTATTATTTTTATTAATTTTATTTTTTTAATTGATGTTATCCTTAATATATGGCAGATAGAGACGTTATTTGTTTCCAAAATTAAGAAAAATATTCACAATATTTATTATTTGTATAAATTTTCCAGAAATACATAATTTTCCATTAATATTTATTTTATAGAAAATGGATCAAACCCTATAATACACGATATAATAAAAGCATCATTGTCACACAATGATTGACACAGTATGCCGCCTGCCAATAATGTCAATCATTCATTATACATATTAACGAGCTAAGTTAAGTATATTAACTAAATACATAGTTAAATAAATAAAACTTCCAGCAAATGTGTTGGTTCATGTTTTCTAAACTAGAAACATTTTTTATTTTTTTATTTTTCGCATTCATGAAATAAAATATTTATTAATCTACCTACTAAGTTAGAGCTTTTAAAGCCAACACTAAGTAAATATCCTTCTTTGTTTATAACAAACAAAACCTTTCAAAAGGACAAAGTTATATCCATAAAATGTTAATAAAACGCCATTCACGTAACTTTAATACTGAGCTCTAAACACTAACAGACAAAAAAAATAGGGCCAAATTAGATTTTTTTTTTTTTTTGAGTTTCGGACAAAAAGGTTTTAGTGCCAATTTATTGCGCATTAATGATATATAACATTGTGAAATAGTCATACCAAAAAACATATATGGATTATGCTCTTTAGAAATATATAATCGAAGACCCCAAAAAAATGATAAATACCGAAATTCATTATTATAATTAATTATTAGTATTTTCAATTAAAAGTCAGTATTTAAAAGCAATTTAAAAATAAATACTTAAAGAAAACATTTTTAGGAACAGAAAGACACCAAAAAGTTTTATAAATTCGTGAAGCAATAACTTCTTGTTTGGTTTACATAAAAAAATTGTGGAAAATTCAAACAATTTCAAATAAATTTACTTGACGCTATTTATGGTACCTAACTGTATATACATAAGTGGGGGAGGATTTTTTTTTATTTAAAACTTAAATAAATAAAAAAAAGTTTAGGGTTTTATGGAAATAAGAGAAATTAAATATGCGCCGTTTTCATCGATGAAAATAAAATTTATTGTCAAAAACTTTTTCAAGGATAAAAATAAAAGTTTGGTCGAAAATAAATTTGATTTTGTTTTATTTGCATACGAAAAAGGATTTCAATGTTTAAAAGCTGAGTCACAAGGATTTAAAAGGATATTTAATTGAGTCAAATGTTTATTGCGTTTAAATTGTATAATTTGTAATATTTTATTTCAAGTGTTTGTCTATCTTTTGTATTTTTTAAATATTTCAAACTTTTTTTTGGAATCGGGCTCATAGTGCATTGTTTGTAAACGTTTGCTTAAATGTAAGTAAAGAATTTATAAATAAATAAAAATATATTATTTCTATATACTATGCACTCAAATATGAATGCAATAGAACGGAAAACATTTTGAGTGTTGAAAAGTTAATACGGAAATTTCAATATTAACATGAAAGTACACAATAAAAAAACAAAAATAAAAAGAAACCTTTCATCTACACGTGTGTAAACTGTAAATATGTAGTAAAGGTGTAAAAGTATCGCTTATAACAATAAGTACGATATATAAAATTATAAATTTCAATGCCAATGTTGGTTATTGAAAGGGAAACGCAAAAAAAGTATAATAATGAATAAATATGAAAAAAATACAATATAAATATGAATATTTTTGTACATATTATAAATAATAATCTTAACAATGTGCAATTCTTCTTCTTCTTCATCTTCTTCTTTTATTATTTTATTTTATGCCATTCAAATGGAGCGTTAAACTATAATTTCATACTCGTACCAGATAGCATTCTGTTTTTATCTTTTGCACATACAAATGTAAATGAATAATAATAATTATAAATGAAAAACTTTTTCTTTTATTATCTATATACATACATATATATAAATATATGTATGTACAATTTTCCATACAATAAAATTTTTCAACCTAGTTTTAAAATATTATTTTAAATGAAAATTGTTTATGATGAAATAATAAAGAACATACCCGTGTATTGTTTTCAACAATTTCATGAAATTTTATTTCAATGGTTTATATTTTCTTTTTCATATTCATTTACATACAACATGTATTTTTATAGAAAAGTAATTGACCAAATAAAAATCAATTTAAGGCAATTGCCTATGAAGTATAATATTAAAATGGTAGAGAATAAAATTCAATGACAATAAGGTTTTTTAAACCCATTTTGCCAACAAATAGTACTATTTATAGAAATTTTTGAAATGGGTCTATTTTAAGGTTGACATGTTTGAGTTAGAAAAAATGAATACCTTTTTTCCTTTAAGGACGAATCTTAGATAAAAACGAGAGAAGAAGGTATTGTCGGTCAAAGACCGGACCATATAATACCCTACCACCATTGCCTTCGTGTACAAAAAATTAGGGAGGACCAATTATGACACTATACTGTTTCATAAGTGGAAAAAAATAAAAACATACTATTTGCAGGGAATATTACGTCGATACTAAGATGCACATGTTTATTTAGCAAAACTTTTTTTGGTGATTCCCCAAAATTGGTCTTATATGGGAAGCTATGCCGTCAATAATGGGACGATCGTAATGAAATTTTGCAGGGCCAAGTCTGATACTTTATAAATGTTATTTGTGTCGAATATTAAATTTATTTAACATTTTTATGGGATTTATGCACTCAAAGCGATTTTTCGAAAGAGGGGTTCATATCAGGGAGCTATGGGTAAAATTATAGACCATTAATATATAAATTATAGATGAATTAGGCACATAGACTTTATGCTTACATTAAAACTTATTTGTGTCAAATTTCATTAAAATATTTAAATTTTTAAGTCATGTTGAGTGTTTAAAACAAAGTATTTCGGAAGAACATTTATTATGGGGGCTAGGTGAAATATGGGCCGATCATGACCAAAATCAATAGGGCTTCGTCTTGTGCCCAAAAAATATATACCATATGTACCAAATTTCATTCAAATTTATCTCTAAAAATTGCGACCTGTACTTGCGGCACAAGCTTTACATGGACAGCCAGCCAGCCAGCCAACCAGACGGACGGGACGTTACACGTTAATCGACCAAAAGTGAATCTGGTCGACGGCTTACTTTAAAGGTGGTGGCGTGTAGGAAAATTTTTTTCTCTGCGTTACAATATTTGCACAAACACATAATACCCCAACCACCTTTGGTGGTGTAGGGTATAAATATAATGCGTAAAATTAAAAATTAGGAAAGAGATAGAAGAGGATCGGGTATAGTAATTTTTAAGGGCTTAATTAAAAATATATGTATTTTTTTATTCTTTTATTATTTCTAAAGCTACTATAATGATGTAGTACACCACTTAAAGATAATATAAGAGTGAATAGAATCTTTCAGAAGGATACCTTAAATTAAAATCATAAAAATTAATTTTACATCTAACAAAGGTCGGTGTTTAACAAACTAATTACCTGGTTCTTAAAAAATTATGTTGGGCTCTTATATACGACTTGAGCAATTTTTTAAACTATTATTCGTTACATATGTAAACTTACGTATACGTACAGTTTACTACATTTGTAGTCATCCTTATATTTCTATATAAAAAAATTGTTAAGAACTAACAATATGTATATAACTTCGAAGTGTTTAGTCCAATTTCGCACAAGTATGAAGATGAAAATCAAGTTGATCTCATATACTCCTCAAGAGGTGGGTATGTTGTTTCGAATATACAGTTTACATTTACATTTAAAATATAAAATAAATATGATTTTCCATACAATTTATAAGGTGACTATAATTGAAGTCAAAAATTCTATAGTAAAGGTAATTATTACACATCATCGACAGCTAAAAATGAATTTGTAATTTCTTTAAAAAATCAAAATTTTTTCAAATAGAGAATTTTATTTTAAAGTGTTTTTTTAATTAAAAAACAAACTAATTTAAATTGACAAATTTTAATAAATTTGGATAATTTTTTTCCTTTCGCTCTAGTATTTCATTTTACTTTATAAATTCTTGTTTTAAATGTTTTAATTTGTTATACACTACATCGCCTTAGGTGGTTGGGGTATTATGTGCTTGTACTGAAGATTTTAACGCATAGAAAATAATCATTTGACTAAGAATCACTTCCTGAGTTCATTTAACGATGTCCGTCTGACTATCTGTCTGTCCATGTAATTTTTAAGATAAGTCGATTAAATGACCTAAAAGATCGTGTGCCAGATCTTTTAGGTCATGGACACGATCTTCTAGAAGTTCAAAAACAGTTTAATATTTTACCCATACAAATATTCTACCAGAATAGAGGTTTAACTACAATAAATGTAAATGTTACACCTATGCGGATGACATTCAATTCCTATTATATGATGGAGGTTTTGGGTTAGATTAATTAATTCAATTGTCCTGAATCCAATTTTTTATCACTAAATCCATCTAAATCTAAAGCAATGAGTTTCTCCCGTAATTCATCACTGCCTTTAATTCGTTTAGGTAATGAATCTTTAATATTTGTGTCTTATCAGAAAATCCTGGGAATTTATTTAGATACTAGACTTGATTTTGGTTATCAGGTTAGCAGCATAGTATCAAGAATATCTTTTGTTTTGAGAAAATCCTATAACTTAGGTATTTTTCTTCCGTTAAAAGTTGCAATATCCTTGTGTCTTCCAATCTTTATGTATGGTTTGGAAGTATACTCTGGAATGTCACAACATAACATTGTCAAGCTTCGTTATTGCTTTAATAGGGTTGTTAGATTTATATATGGCCTTAATTAATAATTATGTTATAAGTGCTTTAGGGTCAGACTTACAAAGGTTCATTGATCAAAGTGTTATTATTCAATTTTATAAATTTATAAAACATGGCAAACCTTCTTATATCCTACAAAGATTTAGTTTTGGTCGCTCTTCAAAAACAAACATACTGATTTATCCATTCACTCCACCTTATTTATGAACAGATCTTTTGTAGTGAGTGTATAAAGTATTTGAAACTCTGTTCTTCCATATGAAATTCGTAATTTCGAAAAATCCATTCAACATTTTAAGAAAATTTTAAAAGATTATTTATAGTCAATTTGTTTCTAATTTTGTAATAAATTTGAAACAAATTTCAACTAGGAGCTGTTATGATACTAAATAAAATCTTATCAAATATTAAATTCTGAAATTAAAATTGTTTCATTATTTGTGCAATTAAAAGGGGGGATTTTTTAATTATTGGTTTAATATAATTAATTTTTTGATAAATTCGTTTATAATTAAGACTTAAATTAGAGATGTGTCTACAATTTGAATAAATATAAATATTATTTTGCAACAATCATTCGAATTGAGGCTGTAAAAACAATTATAAAAAAGATATCGCACCTTCTTAAAATGAGGAAGATCACTAAAGATGTGTCGATCGAATTGACCATAGTCCCATTATAACCCACATCCGAAAAATCGGCTTTGAAGGTACAATCATAGGAAAACACTAGAACTCAATTTGCTTACAAAAAACAAGATAACTTAGAGGCAATTTTGTGTCAAAAACAAACATCAATTAACTTCTAATTGCAATTTGTGTTTGTATTACATTATCTTTATCTAGTAAACAAACATATTAGAAATACCAGTTGTGAAAAGAGAGTGCCTAATGTATTATGATTTTGTCCTATGTACTGGTGAAAAGAGACGATTCAACTAAAAGGTTAGTTGGGAAGAACTTCATTGGCTGTGTATTTCTTAGGTACTATATTTACTTTCTACTTATACTCCCAGGACAATATTTTTTTGTGTTTTTTTATTACAGATATAATGTGTATAACCTAGAATAACATTTGACAAGATAGTATGAAGATATATGTGTAGCCTGTGATGATTAATGAGGTAATTTAATTTATGGTAAGTATAGAGATTTTGATTGGATTTCTTATTGTTAGTGAGTATCAGTGAAAAGATTTAGACTTTGTGAACCTAATCGTGAAAACGTATGTAATGATTAAGTGAACATGTGATATAAGTGGTGCTATAATCTCATATAGAAAACAAATATGTCTCATATAGATGTTAATGTGTTATTATTAACAAGGGATAACATCTATATACACATTTTTTGATTCGTTTTATTTTAAATCATAGAAAAATAAAACATGTTTTCTAGTCAAGTATTTCTTATTAACCAATTTTATGGTACATATTAGAAACACATCGTACAACAAATTAACAAAGAACAATAATAGTCAGATACATAATTAATAAATTGCCAAGGAGTTCTGTGAAAAAATATGCTCTCTAAACAGAGGAAATAAATAATTAGTAAAGAAACTACTTTTTTGTTATTGTCTTGATGTTCGAGAACTTCTTTTTCATATATTCTTATACATACATCCCAAATTTTTTTTAATTAAAAAGAACAGTGTCTTAAGTAATGAAATCATTAGAGGACTTTATAATAGGATGATTTTAAAGCTGTAACTGTGTACCTTTACAAATTAAGATATAATTTTTATGTATGTTATTATTATTTTATTACAAAAATTATGTGGGTACTTATATTTATTCAGCAACATTAAAAGCTTTCTTATCTTATCAGTATTGAGTTAGCATATTTAGCTACCAGACTGTTTAAATAAATCATATATTGGCTTGGGTAGATATTATGTTTACCAAAATCTCTCTCACTCCAATTTATTCATATTAATATTTTATACTATACAGACTTAACACAACGCTCTATCGCACTCAAGTATTTTTAATCTCTACATTATTGTTAGACGAAACAGATTATATAGTATAAATTCTTTTCTCACTTTATTTCAAGAATACATAACTAATTCACTCGATAGCGAGATATTTTATAATTGTGGTACATGTTTTTAGTCTAATTGTATATTTCTTATAACTTCTTTTATTAATAAGCCAATATATATAGATAAACTTGTTCCTTATGACACAATACCAAAACTCTCTTCCTTTAAATTAATATACTTGTATTTTATTTTAAAGTTAGAGATATAATTGTTCTATTATATATATGTTTTTAGCTATGTTTTAAACAAATATTAATTCATATTTGTTTTTGAGGACATCAGTATCATATAATATAAATAATTATAAATTATAAAATATTATATAATACATAATATTATTTTGGTTCTATTATAATAATAGCTTTTCATCTATATATGCCGTTTTCTTGTTGATGCACCTGTCTACAACAATTTATTAATCTTTTTTTTTAGTGTATAGTTTTTATTTGTAGATACATAAAATATATTTAGACAATCTATAGTAAATATAATATAATATTTATATCTTTTTTAATGATATATTAAATTGTTAATTTAATATCTTAATAACGGTAAAAGCATACATTAAACATTGAATACGATACTAGACAATAATATTGATATTTGCATAATTAAACATAATATTTAAATTTATATAAACCATATTATCCTTTTTTTTATTATTGAGATATATAATAATAAAACACAATAACAATAGATGAACACAGTTTGTTACATAAACAAAAAATGACAAAATTCTGATCAGTGATCTAGTCGCAGAGAATTCGATTTTTGATTGGTGAGAATACAGAGAAATAGAATAAAGCTCAGGTAGAATTGGATCCTTTATGTGTTAAAAATAGTCATATTACTAAACTATAAACTTATAATTATATTGGATATATTCCAGAGATACCTCCGAGAATTTTAAATTTATCATAATATAGATATCTTGTGTTTTAA
This sequence comes from Phormia regina, assembly GCA_001735545.1. Lineage (NCBI taxonomy): Eukaryota > Metazoa > Arthropoda > Insecta > Diptera > Calliphoridae > Phormia > Phormia regina. The sequence continues at coordinate 12,904 of MINK01189258.1, read as the reverse complement.
TTTTTTTGTTACCAAGTTAACGAAAACAGCAAATCATTTTAAATGTTTATAAAAAATTATTATATTGACGAATCTGTTTAAAGTCCTCTCATTTATATATTTATAATCCAAAAACATATTATTTAAATACTCAGATTTAAATGTTTTATAATATACATCTTAAAACAAAAAGAATATGGATTCTTACTCAAAGCATTAGTATATTTATTAAAACGAAATATCATACATCAGTATCAATACGCGCATGCGTGGGGATATTATAAAATAAATACTTAATAAAACAACATAAAAGTTATCAAAACCTGAGCTTTGGTAATTTCCTTTAAATAAAGAGATATCTTATTAAGTATAATAATATAATTCATCAAAATACTAGCTCCCCTACAATACTATTAACACCTCAAGAGTGTGCTTATTTTGTTGTGCTTTTCTTTTTTATATTATTTTATATACATTCTGCAATTTATTAGTTTTATATAAGATTAAATCTATTTTATATGTTACTTACCATTTCTTTTTTATTAATATCGGTCACAATGACGGATATTTTCACATTAAAAATTTATTATAACATTCATTTCTTTTACTACAACACATTTTTTTAAAATTTTTCCCGGAATAAGTTAAGGAATATGATATATGATATAAATTATTTATTGGCTATTTTTATGGAGTATATTTATTTGATTGAAAATAAATATTAATACAAAAATACGTTTATATCTGCGCATATTTTGTTCAATATTAGTGAGCTAGAATTATTTATTCTAAAATTCATCATATTTCCTATTATTATATGTTTTTATTGATATTTTATATATTTATGTTATATATATTGTAAAAAATTTCCTACAAAAAAGATTTAATATAATAATTTCTCTAATACGTGTCCAGTGTGTGTATTTCCATTTAAACTCCTTGTTTTGTTTTATTATTGTGTTTATCTCGAAATTTGTTTGTTTATCTATTAAAGCATCCTAAAGTAACATCTATTAATAACGACATAGTATGTGACATACTCTTTGTTTTGGTGTGACTGAAATTAAAATAGAAATAATTCCAGTCGATGTAAACTTGTCACCATTCATTGCACTCGCTAGAATAGTAAAGAGATAAAATGAGTAAAAAAATGTAAAGTAATTATAGTTAAATTAATATAGTTTTTGTGAAATAAGATTTCAATTTGTTTGTTATTGCTGGATTAGTATTTTTAACAGCCTAATATTTTTTTATTATTGACGATTAATCTCAACTATTTGTAACTTTAAATCTGACGTCGATAGTGTGATTTTGTCAAAATTAAATAAAAATTAATAATATTTTTGAGAAATACAATATTATTCAATTAATAAGATTTTCAAAATAAATAATATTTGATTATATATTTTTTTTGTGTGTTAGATTTTGCGAATTATTTCTCCATGGATTTTTTTAAAAGAGAGATAATTGCTAATATCGCTATTTTAGTGTACGTGTGAGAGGCGCACGTTTTATATCATATTTTGATGAAATCACTAATGGTTGTGTTGTCTATTATAATATAAATTTTAATCTTATTACTGTAGAGGATATTGTGTAACAACAAGTTAAATTTGAGGATAATACTTCATGAAAGCATTTTTTATATTATAAATTATATAAAACAAGTGTGCCTCCTTATTAATTTGATTTATTTTAAATAGCGTATATATTATGTGCACCATATAGTAAAAACTTTTATGAACGTATACATAAAGCGTAATATAACTCAATATTCAGAGATTGATAAACTAAAGAATTATAGATTCTTATTTTCCAATAATAAACGTATATTAACTGGTAAGTTTTATCCGGTGTATTTGTGATTACTAGGGCATAAAGGTTTCTGATAAGGTTTTTGAAAGGATTTTTATTTTTTTTAAAACAAAAAATATTGATTTAAAGATTTCACTTATTTATTTAAAAAAAATAAACAAAAAGTTTTCAAGGTTTGTTTCAGTAAATTTACTGAAACCAAAAACTTGGAAATAAATAAATATAAATAAATAAAATAAATAATAAACTAAATAAATAAATAAATAAATAAAATAAAAACATAAATTAAAGAAATTAATTAAATTATTAATTAAATAGATAGATAGATAGATTAGATAGATAGATAGAGATAGATAGATAGATAGATAGATTAGATAGATAGAATAGAGTAGATAGCATGGATAGATAGATGTAGATAGATAGATAGATAGATAGATAGATAGATAGATAGATAGCATAGATAGATAGATAGATAGACTAGATAGATAGATAGATAGATAGAGTAGATAGATAGATAGACTAGACAATAATAATATATAGATAGATAAATATATAGAAATAAATAGATAGATAGTAGATAGATAGATAGATAGATAGCATAGATAGATAGATAGATAGATTAGATAGATAGATAATAGAATAGATAGATAGATAGATAGATAGATAGATAGACAATAGATAGATAGAAATATATATAGATAGATAGATAGATAGATAGATAATTAGATATAATAGATAGAATCAGATAGAGTAGATAGAAGATAGATAGATAAACTATATAATAGTATAGATAGCATAGATTAGATAGATAGTAGATAGATAGATTAGATAGCATAGAGTAGATAGATAGTAGAATTAGATAATAGATAAGATAATAGATAAATAGAAGATAGATTAGGATTAGATAGCATAGATAGATTAGATAGATAGATTAGATAGATTAGATAGATAGATAGATAGATAGATAGATAGGATAGTAGATAAATAAATATATAGATAGATAGTCTAGATAGATTAGATAGATAGATAATAGATAGATAGATAGATAGAATAGACTAGATAGATAGATAGATAGATAGATAGATAGATGAGATAGATAGCATAGATAGATAGATCAGAATAAATAGATAGATAAAGATAGATAGATAGATAAATATATAATAGTAGAATAGATAGATAGATAGACATATGATTACATAGATAGAATAGATAGATAGATAGATAAATAAATAGATTAGATAGATAGATAGACCAGCGATAGATAGATAGAGTAGATAGATAGATAGGAGTAGATAGGATAGATAGATAGATAGATAGATGAAGATTAGATAAATATATAGATAGATAGATAGATAGATAGATAGATAAGATAGATAATAGATAGATAGATAGATAAGAATAGATAAAGATAGATAGTAGATTAGAAGCATAGATAGATAGCTTAGATAGGATAGATAAATATATAAGATAGATAGAATAGATATAAGAAATAGACCCGGCAAGGTATCCTCAGGCGAGCGTAACGGGAGAAACGACCCGGGACCCTAGTTGTTGGCAGGTATGGGGAATGGTACTTGTGCAGTTTTAGTGCTTGCAAGTCTATCTCCCATAGACCTATTAATACTGGAAAGAGAGGACAATATCAGTCCAGAAGAGCGAACACGAAAAATCTCAGAAATAAAAAAAATGCCAAGGAAAATATGATATGCAAATGGCAACATCGTTGGAACAATGACTAGAATGGAAGATGGACGCATAGACTGATTCCAAATATAAGGGTCTGGATTGAAAGGCAACACGGGAATATGGGTTATTATCTAACTCAGGCCATGACTAATCACGGTAGTTTCAATAAATATCTACATAGATTTAAATTAAAAGAGATCAGTAGCTGTGAATCATGTGGAGCGCTAGAGGAAGACGCAAATCACATACTATTTGAATGCATAAAGTGGCTGGAACAAAGGCTGAACAATAAATTGGACGTAACTTTAATCGCCGAAAACCATGGTGGATGTAATGCTAATTTCTGCAACCGCAATTTCCATGCTTATGCAGAAATGTGAAGAATTCATTATTAAAATAATGAAGGAAATAAATAAATAAATAAATAAATAAATAAATAAATAAATAATTAAATAAAAATTTTAAAATATTAAATTTTTAAAATGTTCTGTCATCTTTACGTTAAACCGTAAATATAGTTAATTTTGACTTAATTATTATGGCGTTTGTTATGATAAAAATTTGTAAAGTGTAGACTCGATATTACAGATATTACTTCGTGTCTAAATTAGAAAAATTTTTATCTTGAAAAAACGTCAAATTTTTATCAGAATAAAAATATGTCTAAAGCTATGTTCACAATTATCAAATATGCGTAACCACTAGGGATGTAACATCGTTCTTGAAAATATCGATGTTACCATCGATGTTAAAAAACATCGGTAATAGAAACGATACATCGATATTTTTTCCATGTCAACAGTTTTTTTTACATGTAAATTAAATGAACTACAAGATTTATTTTTCAAAATTTTATTTGTTTCAATTACTTTCCAATTACTTTGATATAGAATTAAGAAAAAGAAGTTTTGATAATCTTGTCCCCAGAAGCCTATTTCTTTCCTGAGTAGTGGTTGCTCAAGCTCAACCGAAAACAAACGCTCGCTTGGCACAGACGTGGCAACGATGGGGAGATATAGCATTGCAATCTTTGAGAGTTTTGGAAACAGAAATTTCATATTCTCCCAAATGACAATAGCGTCACTTTTTGCTGGTGTAACAGGAGATGACAGATACATCTGTACTTCCGTTTCACAAATAGTGTCTGTAGCAAATTGAGTCAACTGTTTGTGGTATTTCCAAATATCAAATTCTGAAGTGTCTTCATCAGTAACGGATGTGTCGTTATTAGATGATGTTGATGAGCACGAAGTATTAAACAACTACACATATTTGTTTAGATAACTGATTACTTTTTCTTTTTAGCCACGGAATTTTTGAAATGCATGAACTTAAATCTGGGATCAAGTGTAGTTGAGATAGAAAGAATTGGCGAATATTTTATACTATCAAACTGTTTTGCTAGTTGTTTTTTTTTATTCTTCTTTTAATTGTGAAACAATTTTATTTTGAGGCTTCGTATTTTCTATTACTTCCCGGACATAGCTAATTAGTATTTTTTATTTGGCCTTCTTTCACGTTTAACTTTCATTACGTTGCTATCATTAACTGGGATAACTGCTGAAACCTTGGGAAGAGAAACCTACCACTCACATTGATATATGACTTTCTGTTAATTAAAAAACACCTGGCGTTCCGTTCAGAAGTTTAAGCTTCTCCTAAAAAAGTTTTGTAACACCTACAAAAGATTTATTTTGCATTGTTTCCGTCCATATATCATAAGTGATGCAATAACTTTCAGCATTATTTATATATATTTTAAAAAGTTTGCTCATAGCCTCATATTTGGCATCAATCCTGGACTTAATTGTTGCCCGACTTGGCACTTTATAGGCACAAACAACGATTTCGATGTTTTTAGTCTTGACACCGATGTATCGTCGATGTAATGTTAACCGAAATATCGATGTTTGTGAACGATGCATCGATGTTTTTGTAACATCGATGTATCATTTGCATTCCAAGTAACCACTAGTTTTACAAAAAAAAATTGGAGTTGTTTGATCTTGCAAAGATAAAATGTTAGCTATGATCGATGTTATAAGTGAAAAAAAATATTTTCTTGTTAAAATAATAAATAAATAAATATTTTATCTAGTGGTTACGTGATTTCGGTCAAATATTTCATTAGTCGGAACATAACATAATGTAAACTGAATTTGTTAGTATTATTGCCGCGTTGCTTTGAGTCTAAATTAGACAAATTTTTATCAAAATAAACGTCAAAATTTTATCATAATAAAGATTTGTCTAATGTAGACTGAATTTGTCAGTATTATTGCAGGATTAAAACAAAATTGTCAGAACTCGAGCTCTGACAACTTTGTCTTGATAATGCTTGGAAAAGACGTCATCTTGATTGTTGTTGGTACTATTTACATCATTGACAGAAAACAAACATTTGACGTTTGGCTTGCTATAAATTCTCTAATGTAGACTCAAAGTTAAAACAAATTGGACAGCGCCCGAACTCTGATAACCCTGTTTAAACGTTGCTTGGTAAAATACGCCATTTCTATTATATTTAGTAGTTTATTTTCACATAAGTTTTCTAGTATAATTGATAAAGATAAGAAATCTTCAATAATTTCTTTAATATAGACTCGAAGTTAAGAAATCACCACATAAACAGGGTTGCATTAATCTTTTTTATATTTTTGGGTGGTTAACTTTTAAGATTTTAAAACAATCTAAATACACTTCTTAACAATATAATAAATGTAATTAATGAAATTTTATTTATTTTTATCGTTATTAATTCTTTGTTAATATTTTTGCTATAATAAGATTTATATGACAGTTGTTTTGCAAATAAAAACTAATTTGCAAATACTTAAATCAATATTAATAGGAGATTCAAAACAGATGGAAAATTATTTGTGATACTGTATTGTAGTAAAAAAATATAGATAAAAATAACTTTGCTATGTTTATACGTCAATCTTTTTTATTTGCTAATAACACACATATAAACGTAGTAATAATATATAAATAAAAGTCTAACGTTTTTTTTTTGTTTAATATTCCCCATCATATTCATATAAGTTTGTGTTTTATTAATGTATAAATTCACATGTTCCACTTTTTGTTTAATATTTAGTAATTTTTTTTATAATTTTTTTGTGTTTTGCATAAATCTATCAAGATATTAATATAACGTTTTTTTTTCTTTCTTAACAAACTGATTAATGTTAGTTTTTTTGTGTTAAAGCAAAAAATATGATAATGCATAAAAAAAAACGTCTTACACATGTTATCTTTGATGTAAATTCCATTAATGGGTTAATTACCTGACAGCAACAACAGCAGTTACCACAACGGCCAGTCACCAGTCAGCATTTAATACTTTTAATAAAACTTAGAAATAAGAGAAATAAAATAAACGCTTAATAAATTCCACCTATAAACTACTGAAGCGTTTAAAAAACAGAAAACAGATAAGGTGTTAGAGATTTTTTTATATAATTTTTTAATTAAAATATTTTTTACATATATTTTTTGATTACTTACCAATTTAAGGTAATTTTAATTTAATTTGAGGTGTTTATTTTAAATATTTTTAAAAACGCTAAAAATAAATATTGAACATTTTGTTAGTTTTTTGGGGGCTTTAAGTAAAGAAGGCAAGAGAAAAAGTATTTTGTAAAATATATTAATATTAAGTTTTTATAGAAATTAATTTACCCCTTTATTTCCTAAATTCCCTCACAACACTTTGAAGTAATTTCCATACAAATTATTGAAAAACAAAAACAATTTACATGAAAAATTGTTTAAAGTGTGGGGAAGTGTTTTACAACATAATGCCCTTAATTTATTAACTAATTGTTAGTGAGCCTTCAGATTAAACAATTTTTATTAAAGACAAAATTTGAGTAAAATTCAAAATTTTACAAGACTAAAAAATTTTATCTAGTGTAGACACAATATATTTGTTCTATTGCAGCTTAACGTTGAGTCTACATAAAATAAATTTGATACAAATTTCTTTTTCTTTAAGTTGCAGATATTTTTTTTTTATCTCTGTCAATTATAGGAGAAAACCTATATCATAATAAACCATGTAAACAGTACCAATAACAATCAAGATGGCGTCTTTTACCAAACATTATCAAGACAAATTTGTCAGAGCTCGAACGCAGAAAATTTTCTTTTAACGCTGCAATAATACTGATAAACTTAGTCTACATTAGACAAATCTTTATCATGATAATTTGTTTACATTTGTCTTGATAAAAATTATTCTAATGTAGACTCTAAGTAAAGACAAATTTGTTAGCGTTTGAACTTTGATAATCTTTACTCAATAAAAAAAAGACATATTTTATTCATGTTAATACATTTACGTTCGTGACTATACGAGACAAATTATAAACAAAATAAAGTAAAAACAACCGTTAAAATTAGTTTAATGTTCAATTAATGTTGTCAGAATTGAAGTTTTGACACTTTTGTTCTAATGATGCCGTAATACTGACAAATTCAATTTACATTAGATAATTTTTTNNACTGATAAATTTAGTCTACCTAAGACAAATCACTATCATGATAATTTTTTATGTTTGTCCTGATAAAAGTTTGTCTAATGTAGACTCAACGTAATGATTAAATTCTTAACTTTTTCTCAAAATTTTATAAATTTTATTATAAAAAATATATAAAAATCTTTTAAATCGAACTTAATTTGTAGAAAAGTTGCGCAATTTTTAAAACTTAACATTTTAAACTATATTTAACACCCTGTAGTTTATCTTGTATTTTCACAGGGTAACTACAAGATAATTTCACAGAAAGCTGATATTCTCTCCTGCACTCTTCAAAACATTTTAATTCAATCTGACCAATAGATCTAACAGATCTATCTGTTAGATCTATTGGATCTATTGGATAGATCTAACAGATCTATCTGTTAGAAAAAATTGTGTTTCCTAAACTACTGGTCAAATCTAATTGAAATGTATGAGAGAGTTGTAGAGGAGGTCCTAAGTTTTCAGAAAGAACAACTTGTTGTCACCTTGTGATAACATGAGATAAGCTACAGGGTGGCAAAGTTAACTAATCGAGTATGAAAATGTTAAACTTTTAGAATGAATTTTTAATTTGCATTTTTTAACTTCATTTTTTCGGAGAGTAAGTCCTGGAATATATGATGTATTTTCTTAAATAGTTTCTGAATGTGAAATAATATGCTGAACATTTTTTTATTTATCTCAATATC
>MINK01189254.1:322-13504 GCA_001735545.1 Phormia regina | reverse complement strand
TGTAATCATTGAATGATAAAACGTAATCATAAACGTTGCTATCATGAACATGGTATTATTCAAATCAAATAGATACTGCTGTACAATCATTGAATAGTTGAGGTGATCATGGTGTAAATATGTTTTTTTCTGAGTGTAGACGGGGGTTATCTCTTACTTCAGGGTTCAAATTTAGGTTAGAATAACACGAAGACTGGCATAATAATATGACAAAGTAAATAGTTCGAGTAATCAAGAAAAATTCTGAAAGCATTTTATTAAAAAAGTTTTATATTTTATAACTGAAATAATTTTGGAAGCTATGACTAAAAAAGAAAATGGAAGATACAAAATACATTACTTTATTTAATTTGCCATCACATTTATTTTAATAAATACAAGAGAAAATAAATGCATATGTTTTAATATTTTATGATATATTTTGTAAGCATAAAAAATCTTCCTCTATTCATAAGGATATAGACCGGCGGTGTTATAGTCCTTTCAACTTCTGAGGATATATAACTCTATCATTAAAAAATTGCTAATTCCACAACAAACAATAAATCGAAAAATGTTTTATTACTATTTTTATGATTACAACTGTCGAAATCAACAATGAGATGGTTAAGCATCAAGTTGTTCACAAAACTAACAGTACCTACACAAAAATAATGGCGACCAAAAAAAGCTCTTAGCCTAAAAAAAGACTTACATAAGTAACCAAATAAGTCTATGGAAGGCACGTTTGTATTCTTGAACGAATGAGTTGGTGGTAATAATAGCTTAAGATGAAGTTTTTGCTCTTGGCCAAACTCAAGCAAGTCAACACAAAACTAAATAAAAAAAAATCATTAAGGAGCAAAGTTTACAAGCCACACATGCTGGTATCTCCATATAGAAGGATATGAAACCAACCAGGTTTTTTTTATAAAGAAATAAAAGTAAGTATGTGACCAGGCAGTCAGCCATACAACCAACCACAGTTTAAGTTTTCCTTTATAAGCTTTAAAATATTTTTACACCAATAACATTTGCAGTTTCAGCTACAATATTGTTTGCCCATAACTGCGTTTGCAAGTTTGTGTGTATGTTTGTATGTATGAATATGTAAGTAAGTTTGGATTTTCATATGGTCTTTCGTACTGGTGCGATTGTGTGACAAACTATCTTAATGGGTTTTCTCAGCTTGGCGGCTGTTAAATGTGATATTAATTAATTGGACACTTAAGTTAACGACATTTCTACTTTGACTTCTTTTTGTATTATTATACTTTATACGAGTAAGTTTAGTTTGTATAGTTATTGTTGTTATTGGTGGTGGTGGTAGTAGTAGTATAGTAGAGAGCTGCACTTCTTTTGAAATCAACTTGAATCGAGCAATTTTATTTACTCGACTTCACACCGAGACAATTTTGATTAATTGTCAAAATGGAGGTGGTAAGTTGAGCCTCTGTATGCTGGAGTGATTAATGTACTACATAATACTTCCTCTACATCTACTACATTCAAGTCTACAATTTCGCTAACAACATATAGAGACTTAATGTTAAAATATACTATTAAAAAAAAAACAACCAGCCAGCCAGTCATCGAACAGAAACAATTTCCAAGGGACTTGTATATCTTTTCAAACTAAAAATACTTATATTTGTAGGAATATAAGCAAAATGTAGCACATGATAATATATAGAGAACAAATCCAAAAACTAAAAACTATTGTCGTTTAGTAAAATCCATTAAAATCTAAAGCAATCATCTGACTAACTGTTGATATGTTTTCTTAAATTGTATTTTTACATTTGATGATTTTAACTTAAAAATGTAAATTAAACACATTCAAGGTATGTATTTCAAAGTTTTTTTATTTTTCTTATTGCAAATGTAAGAATTTATAAGAATGGAAGATGATATTTTATAATTCATTTATACTAGATACTTAGAACTACACGCAGAGAAAAAAACGTGGTTTCAGCATGATCACCACAACTATTTAATGTTTATGTAGCAGTTTTCCATTAATTTAAATTATACCGTGTTCATGCTAGCAACGTTTATTATTTTGTTTTGAAAACCCACAATCAAAATTTTAATATGGTTGACGGAATTATAAATATTTTTGTATGAAATCGTATTCATGAAAAATCCAGATATTTAGTTAATTATACAAATTTGTTTAATTCTATTACCCATAATCCAATTGTGTGTATTTGCTTTAATAACTTTTGAATACACATTCTTGCTGGTGCGGATCCACGGGGAGGGAAAAAGGAAAATGTCCCTACCAAAAATAAAAACTCTAAATGAAAAGTTTGTAATAAATCTTAAAATTTAGGCAAATAGTTTTGAAAATCATTCTATTTTCCTCCCACAAAAGCTTGAGCTGGATTCACGCCTGCATTCTTGTGTATCAGTCCAGTATTTTCTTAGTATATTAATTCTCATTTAGTTCCTATTTATAAGTAACGAGCTGGTTGACCCTACGTTGCACGGATATTATTGAATAAAAACATGTTATATAAATTAAACTTAAAATTTGTATGAAAAATTTTATTTTAATTTATATTTAGTCACATGGCTTCTAAAGTAAAGGAGGGTCTAATATGAAATTTAGCTTGAACATAGATAAGAGATGTGTTAACACTGTATAACTTTTTAAGGATTTTTAAAAAACATAGTTTCGAGATCATTTTTGTGTAGTTTTATTTGACCGTATAAAATCTTGCGAACTAAATTAATGGAATTAATGGAATAATTTTTATTGAGTACACCTTTGTCAAGTGCCCTGCTTACCGATTTTTTATAACGAAGGACCTCATTATCCCTAATTGTCATAAAACTTATAAAAATTTCAAAGAAAGAAAGAGTTCCACAAAGTCCCCCTTTGTGAATTTCTTTTTCAAAATGGAACCATGACGTATTAAATTTTGATATTTCTATGTTAAATTTACAGAAAAATGCCAAAAGTACAATTGAAGAAGGGAAAAAAGTTACCACTCTGTAGTGAATTCTTTCTGTATAGGACTACATTTTCTTAATTTCATTTTTCTGTTTTTCATTTTTATGTTAATGTAATTGAAAAATAAATTATAAATATTAATTTTCCCGCCTTTCACCCCTCTTTTGTACTATTTTTTTAACGAAATATCAAAATTGTATTCCGAAATAAGTTCTTCATTGTATTGATATCCCATATTAAAAATTTACTCATATCAATATTTTCAAATATAAAAAATTTACCAAAATAGGCTACGACTTTTACCCCTTAAACATTTGAAATTTTAAAAAAGTAAAAAACTTTAATTTCTTCATTTTTATGAATTACAATACAAAATGAAAGTATCGCCAAAACTAATTAAGGGAGAGAATATCTACGTTCCAAATATGCATTCTCTCTAAACTTCAGCCGTTTCAGGGTTTGTGGGATAATGAATCAGGTCCATCAGTAAACGTTATGTCTATTATTACAAAAAGTAATAAAAAAAATATATGATTTTAAGAAATTTAAGCTTTTTTACAGCATGGTAGTAATGCATTCGCCTCTATACATTTCGATTAAATGGCACAATGTGGTTGTCAGAGTTGTAGTTTCATTTAGATAGGTCTTGTTAAATCGCGGTCCAAATAAATGACAAATAGGTTTAATTTTGGCTTAGGAGAAGACCAAATTTTAACCAAAAGTTTAACTTTAATACAATTATTTGGTATCTAAAAAAGCTACAATATAAAAAAATAAGTAATTATTAAAAAAAGTTATTTGGAATGTATTAATTGCAGGAATTTCTTGAGGGAATAAAAATTTTTGTTTTTTTTTAATAAAAATAATATTTAAACGTGATAATAATATTTAAACGAAATTAAGCGATATTCCCAACAAAAAACTTATGATTGTCATGACAAACTACTTACTATATATTCTACTGACAGGCATTTCAGAAAATCCATCTTAATGACTTATAAGAACTAATTACTTGAAGCTATTCAATAAAAAAACTTTAATTTCAAAGTCAGAAGTCATTATTAGCTAAGATTAATAGTAAACTAGTATATCATATATTATGTTAGTATTTTGTCGCTTGGAAAAATAGATAAATAAAAAAATACGAACTTGAGATGCCCAAAACTTATAGGACCAGCCATTGATCCCCCAACCTGCCTGGGGCCATATACTCCTCAAGGTCAACCTCAAAAATCACTTTAACTCTGATCATTCAAAATTTTATTAAAATTCAAAAGATAGCTGAAAGTATTTCCAAAAGAAAATTGTTTTGGACCACTGTGTGACACTTAATTTGAATCGAGAACCATACTTATTTTGATGGTTACGATATTTATACCCTACACCACCAAAGGTTGATTATGTGTTTGTCAAATATTAACGCAGAGAAAAAAAAAAATTTTTTCCTTTTAAAAAAAAACCACCCCCCACCTTAAAAAAGTATACCGTTCACTCAGAATGCACTTTGAGTCGATTAAACGATTGTCCGTGCGTCTGGTTGGCTGCTTGCTGGCCTGGCTGAAACGGCTGGCTGCGGCTGTCCATTAAAGCTTGTGCGCAAAACAGTCGGCAATTTTTAGAGATTAATTTGTATTAAACAATATGGAGCTTTTTTTGCACAAGCACTAAAGCTTATTGGATTTTGGTCATATCGGCCCATTTATTTCACCTAGCCCCCATACAAAATGTTCTCCGAAAATATATTTTTAACACTCAAAAATACCTTAGAAATTGAAATAATTTTAATGAAAATTTAAACACAAATAAGTTAGATAAGCATAAATCGCATGTGCCAAAATTTATGAAGATCGTCCAAATGGCCATAGCTCCCATATTAAACCCTCTTCCAAAAATCACTTAAAACGGCAATAAATCCCATAAAAATGTTAATATTAATTTAATATTCGACACACATAACATTTATATAAATATTAGTGACTCTGCAAAATTTCATTAAGATCGGTCCATAACTGTCCATAGCTCCCATATAAAACCCAATTTAGGTTATCACCAAAAAGTTCATAAATGCATGTGAATCTTAATATCGACATAATATTCTTTAATAGTATGTTTTTATTTTCCACTTAATACAAGTATAGGTCCATAATTGGCTCCTTCCCGAATTTGGGTACACAAGGGATATGGTGTAGGGTATCATATGGTCGGTCTTGACCAACTATACCTTCTTCTCTCGTTTTCTTATTTACAAGTAAGAAAATTTGACAGAGCCTTAATGTCTCTCCATCTATATGAAAATTATTCTTAAGGTTATAGTCAAGATTTTTATAATTAGATTTAGTTTTATATTATTCAAGAAGTAAAAAAAAATAATTTTTTCGAATTTTAATATTTTTTTTTTAGATTTTTTTTTTTTAACTCAATAAAGATACCGACTTCAGATTTAAAATCGTAAAAAATGGTATAAATATATGTGTGTGAAAATGAATTCGCCAAAATCTTGCAATTGTGATCAGTGTTGCCAAGACCTAAGAATAAAGCAGATAAATTGTATATTAAAAAGTTCAGAAAAGGCTAAATGTCCCAAAAAATAAAGCCAGAAAAAAGCTAGTATATAGTCTTATTAAAAAACCCTTTTATTTGTTAGTTCTCATTACTTTTTGGTATTTCTTGAAGATATATTAGTGAATTTACAAATTTAACATGAATAGTTCCTATGGATAATCAAGTCTTTTGAAAAATAATTATAATATTATTTTAGAATGAAGCGGCACAGACAACAATTTTTGGTAAATATAAAAAGTTTAGATTTTTTTGTGAATTAATATACAAAAATGCTTAAATTTGTGATTTTTTTCAAATAAAATTTGTCAATTTTTAGACTTTCTAAAGCTTTATTAAGGATCAAAAAAGGTTAAGAAAAAAAGCTAGAAGCTAAAACAAAAATTTTGAAGCTAAAAATAAAGTAAAATAAAATAAAAAGGATAGATTTAGTCTTAAGAAAGCTAAATTGGTAACACTGGTCGTGACTATTAAAATTTCAAAAAAAAAACTGATCTCGAAAAGCATATAAAAAATAATACATGCTGCTTTTCGAAGTTATAATTAATATTTTTAACGAACTTAAATTTTTCAAAATATCTAAATATTTAATTAAAGGTTATGAGGGTTCAAATAACATTTATATATACCCAGCAAAAACTTTGCTTGCCAAGTAATNNCCTTTTTTTAAAAAAAAAGTAGTGTGCGTTTATAGGAATATGCTCCAGTGTATTAAAATTTCAACAAAAAAAAAAAAAAACTGATCTCGAAAAGTATATAAAAAATAATACATGCTGCTTTCCGAAGTTATAATTAATATTTTTAACGAACTTAAATTTTTTAAAATATTTAAATATTTAATTAAAGGTTATGAGGGTTCAAATAACATTTCTATATATATAGAATTGTGCACTAAACTTCTGAAAAATTTTTTTATATACCAGAATTTTATTGAGCCAAATACATAATAAAGATAAAATATTGGAATACAAATATTTTCAGGATCTTGCAGAGGGGTCTTCATGAATAGTTTTAACTGAAGATTTTTTCTTTACAATTTTGTCCGGGCTGTTAAAAAAAAAAAAAACTTAAAAAACATACTAATCAATAAATCAAACTCCAAGACATCATAAAAAACTAACGTTTTTTATAATGTGGCAATTTTTTGCAAAGACTTCGGAAATATAAAATACTTCTAAAATTAGTATGTGCTTACTTTTCATGAGAAATGCTTGAACAACTTGTTCTAATAATAACAATATATTTCATCGTAACTACTTTACTTCATCTTAGAATTACTTTCATNNTTACAGACCATTTAAATACATTGATAAATTCATAAAAAAATGTATATCAAAATATTTATTTAAAACAAATCCGTTATGAAAACAATAATAAATCGCTTTATTAATTCAGTTTTGTTAAAACAAATGACAGCGAAATGCACTCTCATGTTGCCTTTGAATTTGTAATAAAAGAAAAAAAAACAAATAAATCCCATATACAATAGAACAACCACTACAAAATTTTTGTTCTAAATCATCACACTCATCAGAAATGTCATTCAAAAAGTTATCAATATAGATTATTTTTTTTTTTTTATTATTATTTTATGAATAATCGTTGTTATGATTTATTATATAAATAAAGATTTATGTATATATTTAGGCTAAATTTTCATTCTATTTAGAAATTTTAAATTTTAAGCCTTAGGGACTAATTACAAATTATTTAAACTGTTATAGTAGTTACATATATAAATTATTTAAAATTTGCATAAACTAGATTTAGCAAGAACTTATTTTTTAAATAATTTTTTTTTAACAAATTCTAATTTACCTGGGAATTCAACAAAAAACTACATCAAAGTCTTAACTCATTATCATAATAGTTCTCATATAAACACCTTCAGGTCTCTTTATTTAGTTATCACATGTATGTAGGTCACTAATACAAATACAGTTGAGCTTTAAAAACAACCACAAAGGAAAACAACAAAAAAAATACTTAAAGACATTTGCAAACGACAACTCATACAAAATTTTACAAGGAAAAATATTAAAGACAAAATATTGCAAAATAAAAAATTGAAAAAAAAAATATATGAAAACCCCAACGATTTAAGATGCAAAATAAAAACAAATAACTTAAGGCTGAAAATACAACAATACATATATGTAAGTAAATATTATATTTTTAAACGTATGAATATTTGTATGAATGAAATAGTATATGAGAGATTGAATGAAAACAAATTTCTTTCTTTATTTTAGGTAGATATGTTAGTATCTCCTGAAAATACTTATATATGCAGGAGATGTAAATAGATAAAAGGAATAGTAATATAGAGGAAAAAAGTAATTTAAAAAAAAACTAGATCGTTTAATGTATAAGAAATGATCCATAGTCTAAACTTGTGCAGAGATGTTGCTTATAATATAATCAAGTCCATAGCTAAGATTGAGACTATAGTCTATTCTATAGTACAGATTAAAGTCTATATTTCAGACTATAGTCTAGTCTTTAGTTTAGACTATAGTCTTGTCAATAGTTTAGACTACAGTTTAAACTATAGTCTTGTCCATAGTTTGGACTATAGTCTCGTCTGTAGTTTAGACATTAGGCTATAACATAGATATGAAGTTCAGTTGCCAGTTGTCTATGGTTTAGACTATAGTCTCGTCTATAGTTTAGACTATAGTCTCGTCTATAGTTTATAGTCTATAATCTAGTATATAGCTATAGTTTAGACTATTGTCGAGTTATAGACCAGTCAATAGTTAAGACTTTAGACTATAGTCTAGCGTATAATTTAAACTATAGTCTAGCGTATAGTTTAGACTATAGTCTAGCCTATATTTTAAACTATAGTCCAGCCTATAGTTTAGACTATAATGTAGCCTAAGTTTAGGCTACAGTCTACTCTATAGTGTAGCTTTAGACTATAGTCTTGCCTATAGTTTAGACTATAGTGTAGCCTATACTTTAGACTATAGTCTTGCCTTTAGTTTAGACTATAGTCTAGCCTATAGTTTAGACCATAGTCTAGCCTATAGTTTAGACTACAATTCAGTCTAAAGTTAAGTCCATAGTCCAGTCTTCAGTTTCAGCTTCACTCTAGTCTGTAATTTATATTATAGTCAAGTTTATAGGTTAACCTATGGTCTAGTCAACAGTCCATTGCTTAGACTATAGTCTAATTTATAGTCTATAATTAAGACTATAGTCTAGTCTATAATTTATAATTCAGACTATACAATAGTCCAGGCTATAGTCTAGTTTGCAGTCTAAAGTTTAGTCTATAGTCTATAGCTTTAGCTTAGACCATAACCTATAGCTATAGATTATAGTTTATAGCTATAGTTTATAGTCTATCAATATAGTTTAGACTATAGTCGAGTCTACAGTCGAATCAATGGTTTAAAATCTAATATATCTTATATTTTAGACTATAGTCCAGCCTATAGTTTAGACTGCAGTCTAGCCTATATTTTAGACTATAGTCTAGCCTATATTTTAGACTATAGTCTAGCCTATATTTTAGACTATAATCTAGCCTATATTTTAGACTATAGTCTAGCCTATAGTTTAGACTATAGTCTAGCCTATAGTTTAGTCTACAATTGAGTCTAAAGTTAAGTCCATAGTGTAGACTTCAGTTTATACTTCAGTCTAGTCTATAGTTTATGTTATAGTCTAGTCTAGTCTATAGGTTAAACTATAATCTAGTCAACAGTCCATAGTTTAGACTATAATCTAGCCTATAGTCTGTAATTAAAGCTATAATCTAGTCTATAATTCAGACTATAGTCTATTGTTTATGATAGTCTAGACTATAGTTTAGACTATAGTCTAGCCTTCAGTCTAAAGTTTGGACTATAGTCTATAGCTTTAGTTTAGACTATAATCTATAGCTATAGACTATACTTTATAGCTATAGTTTAGGCTATAGTTTATAGCTATAATTTAGGCTATAGTCCATCAAATAGTTTAGACTGTAGTCGAGTCTAAATTCGAATAGTCCAGCCAATAGTTTAGACTATAGTCTAGCTTAAAGTTTAGGCTATAGTCCAGCCTTAGTCTATCATTTAGTTTAGACTATAGTCTAGCCTATAATCTATCCTTTAGTTTAAACTATAGTCTAGCCTATAGTTTAGATTATAGACTATAGTTCAGTTTAAAGTTAAGCTGTCTTGTCTTATTGTTTAGCTTGTATCTCTAAACTTTTCTCCCACACTATAAGATCTTTTTATTTCTTTTCATATAATATTTTTGCCTTAAGTTATTGGCCAAACTGTAAAAATATAAAAATAACTTTGAAAAAAATAGTGTAGCCAAGTTTTACTTTTTTACAAGTATCTTTATTATTTTTTATTTTTTTTTTATGATTTTACAACATGAGTAGGCTTTATTTTTTTCATAGCCAGATACTATATGTATATGTATATACGTTTCTTCTTCTTTTTCCTTTTGCTACCACACACATTTATATAAAAATAAATAGTTTGTTTTCTTAAAAAAAAAATACTAAAACTATCATAACTATTTTTAGAAAAAACTATATAAAGTTGTTGTAAATTTCTTAAAACGTGGGTGGGTGTCTTTTTTATTATCAAGTTTTTATTTAAACATCTTTTTCGTATATTTTTATATAACATTTCTTATGTGGTTTCTTAACAAAGAACTACAATGAAACTAAATCACAAACAAGACCCTTTTTAGTTTTCTTTGGTAAACGTTTTTTGGTTTTTTAATTTAAAAGATTTTATGGTTTTTTTTCTATGTTTAGTTTTCTTCTATGTTTTATTTATTTTTCATTGTTTATAAAAGAGCAAAGTTTTTCGTGGTTCATTCAAACATTTAGAAAATATAATGTTTTTTTTTTATCGTTTAGAATTAAAAGAAAAACAAATATAAGAATTCTAAGTTCATATTTTTCTTGGAATTGTTTAAGTATTTTAAGAGAATTTTGTAGTTATGGCATGTTAAAATATTTATCTTAAAACAATTGAAAGTGTTGTATATTTAACACTAAAACAATAATAAACACTTGTTATAAAAATAATTTTTATTATAATATAAACTCATAAAAAACTCATATACTCATACACATACTTGACGTATGAGTGTTGTTTAATTATGAGTTTGCATGTGAATAGAGAAAATTATTCATACGCATTAAAAAAACTTGATGAACTAAAAAAAACAAAAAAAAAATATTTACATTTTTATTTTATTTTATTTTATATGAAATAAAATATTCAGTTTGTATTAATAACATACATAACTTTGTAAATAAATATTTATTTATTTTTTCTTTTTTTTTTAATGGAGAAATGGTTCATAAAAAAGGCGGAAAATATTATTTATGGTGAAATAAATCTAAACATGAGTCAAATTTTTATTATAATCCTTACAAAATTTAAAAATTTTGCTTTGATTTCAAAATTAATCTTTAAAGTTTTATTGGATTTTGTAAAATTTTTACATATTAAAAAAAATTATATAAAATTTTAATTTTTAATTGTTATGGTGGTTTTAAGTTATGGTGATATTCAGACTTTAATCAGATAAAAATTTAAATTTCATACAAAATTAAAATAAACAAAATTTATATCATAAAAAGGGTCCAAAAATAAAATGTTTAATATTTTATAATAAAAATAAATTTCTTGGTCCGGGTTCACACACAGAAGTTTTTCTTGCCGCTATTCTGAGGAAAGAGAAGAGAAAATAATACTAAACTTTTACATTCTCTTTACCTCTCTCGTCTATAACGTCAGAATTACGGCAAGAAAAATTGCTATGTGTGAACCCCGACTTTCAAATACAACACGATATATTTCAATAAAATCAATGTCTTGGTTTTGATTTTATTAACAAATTATTAAAAATACTCATTTACTAATAACATAAAAAATTAAAAAAAAATCAGAAGCTCTTTGTTTTATTTTTAAAGTTTTTCTATGTAAATTTTTAATGAGTATTTTCACAAATTTTTTAATAAAATCAAAACCTATACATTGAGTTTCATGAAATGTATCTCAGTTTGATTGAAACAATTTTATTTTTATAATTAAATAGGAAAAAGTTTTAATTTTAAACTTTTTCAAATTTTTAAGATTTTTTGAAAAAAAAAACTTTTTTTGTCGCTATTTTTTATAAAATTTCAATTTTCTCAGAAAATTTACTTTAAATCTCCATAACTGTTGATCGTATTAAAAAGTAATATAAGAAGGATTTAAGGACAAATTTAATTGGAAGTTTTTGATAATTTTTTTAATTCAATCAGACAAGTAGTTTTCGAGATATATCTCAATATAGAATGTAACCTTCTAAATTATACAATTTCAACTAATTTTTCAATAAAATTTAAATCTGTGCACTGATTTTAATAAAATGCATTTTATTTTAATTGCAACTAATTTATTTTTTTGGCAGAATTTATTAAAAATTTAGATTTTGGACATTTTACAATTTGTATATATATATATATATATTTTTTTTTTTTTTTTGAATTTTTTTTTTTTTTTTTTTTTTTTTTTTTTTTTTTTTGTAAAATTTGTTTTATATCTCCATAAATGCTGATCGTATTGAAAAATAATATGAGAATTTTAATTAAAATTTTTTGAATTAAATAAGACCAGTAGTTTCCGAGTTATGTTTCAATATATAATGTGACCTTCTTAATTATACAATTGCAAAAAATTTTCAATAAAATGTAAACGTATGCACTGTTTTTAATGAAATATGACTTACTTCAATTGCAACAAATTTATTTTTATAATCAAATAGGAAAAAAATTAAATTTTTGACTTTTTCATATGTTTAGGAAGTTTTGAAAAACTTTTTGTTTATTTTTTTAATTTTTTTATAATTTTTTTTTTCAGAAATTTTGTCTTATATCTCCATAACTGTTGATCGTATTTAAAAGTAGTTTAAAAAGCACTTGAAGTGACTTTAATTAGATTTTTTTTGCAAACTTTTTTTAATAAAATCAGACAAGTATGAGATATCTTTCAAAATATAGCGTTTCTTCCTTAATTTTACAATTCACAAAAACTAGAGTCAATTTAAAAAGAAGTGAGATTAAAACCCTATATCTAAATTGGCTAAGAAATCCTATAACCCAGAATCAGTGATTCTCGGTGCTTTTAATCAAAATTTTAAAATAATATTAATTGTTTTTATTATTAAATAAAAAATTAAAAAATAACCCAAAATCTGAGTTTTGAATTTAAATATTATATAGAAAAATCTAAAATTCAAGTTTACACCCATTCAATTATTTTATTAATTGAATTTGAAGGTAATAAGAAATATTTTAATATTTAAACCATAAATAATAAAATATTTCTTATTATCTTCAACTATGATTTATTTTTATTTATATTTGATTAACTAATTAATTGAAACAATAAGAAAAATAATTGAAAGCCTAGAATATTTTTGTTTTCAGAAAATGTATAAGGAAATTAAATGTTGATCGATTGAATAATTAAATCAATTAAAAAATTTTTGATAATTTAAATACTTAATACATTAAACAAACAAAACATATGGAATATATTAAAACTACAAATTATTTATGTAATCAAAATTTATTTCTCTGCTATTAGATTTCTCAAAAATATATATATCGTCAACTCCACGAAAGAACGCCCAAAAATATTTTCTATGACTTCCGATTTTGCTAATTTTTTGCA
>MINK01189253.1:0-15430 GCA_001735545.1 Phormia regina | reverse complement strand
TACACATAGGCAATGTTGTAGGGTATCATATGGTCGGTCTTGACCGACTATACCTTCTTCTCTTGTTTTTTTTTCTATTTTTGCATCAAAATTTTCGTCGTTTGAAAGATATGTAGTGTTATAAATATGAAAGTATAAAAGTATACATTTAGGCGGAATTTTTATTATATGTCTGTAAGATGGAGAAGGGTAATAATGATTCGGCACAACCGATTCTTTTTGTATTTTATTTAAATTTAATTTTACTTTAAAGAAACAATTAACAAAAATCTTTATACAATTTCATAATAGTAGTAAAGCATATATAATATTCAGGCCAGATGAATACAAAATACAACTTTTTCTTAATTCTATTATGAATTTATACATGTTTCTTATTTGTGTTTTTCTGTTTCGGTTTAATCATCTTAAGATTAAACATGTTACTACGGATTAATTTTTCACATCAATGGCCATGTTTACACAGTATATCTGTGACTTTGTGCTCATTATACGCCACATAGAAAGAGGTATTCAATTCTCTTTAAATTAATAGAAATTGAAACGCTTTAATACAAATAAGTTTACTACCTACCCTCGCTTAAGTATTTGTGAAAACTTCCATGAAATATTAAATACATTTGTTTAGTAGCTTTTGAAAATTATACTTTAGTAAGCAGTAAGATTGAAAAATGTTAACAGTTACATGTAGAATAACTATTAAATTAATGACTAACAATAAAATATGTTTTAATTAGCCAACTAAGTAGCTACAATAAGGGCAAACATTTGATTCAAAATCGACAAGGGATGTAGTGGTCACAATAATTATTTACGGTGTCAAATTTTTCATAACGTAATTTAATAAATTCAATACTCAAACGGTGTCAATTTTTTCTCAATTGTTATCAATTTTCGTTAAACCAGAAACTAAATTTTCATACTGTTTAAATTAACAAAAATATAATATCCGAAAAAGATTCTTAAAATAAACTTTCATTTGAAATTACTCTACTGATAACTTTTATATTTGAACCACCCTTATGTATATATATATACAAAATATGTACTTAAATATATTAAAACGTCTTAAGGTTTACCTTAATTTCTGTTAAGCATTTTTCTTATAATTTATTAGTCTACAAAGAAGATTGGCTAAAGTATGAAGAATTAATTGCTTATATTTTTGTGTTTCACCAATAAATTATACTCCTATAAATATTATTTTTTTGTCGAAAATAAATAATATTAAACAGAATAGTAGCTACAAAAATAACAAACAAATTGGTGATGTCTTTTAATAAATGTTTTATTAATGTAAATAAACATTTGTTACATTATTTGAGTTTGGCATATTTACGAATAATTTATTAAAGTGTTATACAATTGTTTGTGTGTAAAACTAAATAATTCTTCTCATTTTGAAAGTATAGCAATATTATTTTAACCACTTTTCTAAAAAAATATGAGAAAACAAAATGGCTTTTAATTTTTCTTAAAGCCACAACATTATTGTTTTAAAGTCTAGCGTTTTTAAATTTGTATTTTTAAATCAAAAGTAATATTAATTTTGTTCTAGCCTTATTTTAGGAAACATTTCTCGTCTCCTGGCAACACAGCTGACTAGAAATATTAATTGCACACGATTTGTATGTAAAATAATGAAAGTGAAAACCACTCTCTCGCGTTATATCATTTGCAACAAATCATCATGTTCATTCATAACCATTCCATTAACTAAAAAAACAATTTATAAATTGAAAATATACTTACAATATAAATATATATTCTTTTTAAAATAAACCAGAGCCACATCAATTTCATGTTTAAACAATATTCTAAAATGAATTGGCATTTTGTAAAATTGCATTTATGCTCATTTTGTTTCCCAAATCACTTGAGTTTATTATTAAAAAAATAAAAAATAAATACAAATAAATGAGTGATTTATTTGCCTTAATAAATTTCAATTGATAGAAAACAATTTAATAAAAAGATTTTTAGAAATGCAAGTGATTTAATCAAAAAGAATACAAATATTAAAAAAAAAGTATTTGAAAATTAAATTGTTTAAGTAATTTTATTTCAATCTGCACAGTGCTTTGTTCCATAGGCAAAAATCATAATAAAAATAATCTTAAATTGTGTTGAAATGTAGGTTTTCGGAAAGGTAACAATATAGCTCATTTAATTTAAAATAGGGATGTCAATGACTAACAGCCCTATTCAAAAAAGATAATGTATGCTTGATAAAGGTTTACTATTTTTTTCTTATGGAAATTTGCATACAATAACTAAGTAAACCTTTACCAAACATACATTATTTTATTGTGAATACGGCTGTAAAAATATAGCTGTATTTGTGAGAGTAGAAAAAATGCACTTAAAGAAAAGACGGGTTTAATAAATAAAATACGTCAGTTATACATAATTCTTTATTGTAACATAAAACCAATTATTTATGCACTTTTGCTCTCCTTCCAATTAAGTTTATTAACATTGAAGAAACAAATATAGTTATCATACTAAAAATATTATTAAATAAATTATTAACTAAACAATTAATTTACATAATTTTTTCCAGTGCATTTTATACTCTTGCACTCTCAGCCAAAATTAAATGAAAGAGCGTAAGAATACATGTGAACCAGTGTTGCCGGTGTCGTTAGTTCATATTACACAACCAAAGCCTTTAAATTATCCAAAATATAATTTAAAATCTAAACGTTTTAAAAATTAATTAATTTTAGTAATAAAAAATATATATAAAAAAGACTTACTTTGTCTTAGCTCTATGATCTTTAAAATATAAATATCACAGCAAAAACTGTTTTTAACCCCTTATATTTCTACCAATGACAACTCCTTTTTGTGGTCTTTTGCTTATAAATTAATACTCATAATTATTATTAATTATAAATAAAAATTTTGTTAACCCATTTCCGCTCACTTCCCGATTTCGTTGAAAAAACTAAGAAATTTGTCACTAAGTTTATTTGTGTGATTGTTATAACAAATTAAGAAGATTTGATGGCCTAGATATTTTTCCATCCGTAATAAAGGGCCTGGAAAAAAATCGGCAACACTCAACCAGCATAATTGTCCTATGAACTTCATAATTTAAAAAAAAAATGTTTTCTAAGGATGTTATTAAAGAATCTGAAGGGGTTCTGAATTTCTTTTTCTTACACAAAAGTCTTACACAAAATTCTTTATGTTAAAATATTTCGTGATTTTAATTCGACATTGATTATAAATGTAATGAAATATTAAAAACTAAGAAATGAATATATTTGACCTAAAGTAGGGCGAAATAAATAAGTTTCGGAAGATAAAATGTGGGTGTAGAAGTAAGGGTAGGCTTGGGAAAGGTAGTTAAGCCCTAATGCTTTTTTCTAATTTCAAGATATATGTGGGGAGTGCTCTTGTTCCGATTTAAATAAAAATTGTCAGTCTTAAAAATAATCTATATTTAACTGCTATCTATCTAATTCCAGAATTTGTGGGAGATAGAGGCGTGACTTTACTCTGATTGAAAAAAAATTTGAAGATTTATAAACAATTTTAATGGCTGCCACAAATTTTGGTAGGCGTGATCTTGCACCAATTTTATTAAAACTTTATTCACACAAAGTCCTCAGTAATATTTAATTTTCTACGACAAATCCTTCTATTTTTGTCCCATTGTTGTATACGATCAAATACCTTGGAAAAATTATTATTATTATTTTAGGAATTACTTACAAAAAAGAAAATAAGTATTTTGAAAAAGGAGCTTTAAAATACTCATAAGTATCATCAAAGTAAACAAGTTTTCTTACAAAAATATAGTCCAGTAATAAATAAACTTAATCATACAAATAACAATGGTCCATGTCTACTTGGATTTAATATTAAATCTTCTTTATTAAATCATACATACATACATATTTATGTATGTATATATGTATCTGAGTCATTGTATTGTATGTTTATACTCTAGTTTTTTTAATATCCCTGATCTGATTAAGGTGTAAGAAATTTATTTCACATCAAAGTTTTTTTACCTCAGAAAAATAACTGTAGATATATATCTTTTTTACAAAAACTATGAGAAAAAAGCCTAAAACACAACACAGTTTTTAATGCCAGATTTTTTTATTTTTCCCCCTTAAAAGGAGGCTTTCACACAGTAAATAGTTTTTTGCCTTCACATTTTACATCAAATAAAAATATAAATTTGCATACAATTTTACCCACAAAAAAATAATAAAAAAACTTAAATAAATGAAGATAAAAAATCCAAAAAAGTTCATGGTAAAAATCGTTTAAAAAGGATATATTTACGCTTGGTTTTACACACAAAAAAAATAAAGTATTTTATCGCTTTTAAACACTTCATTCATATAAATTACAAACATGTTATAGTCGGATGTTGAACAAAAAAAAAGCTTTTTTGAACGAAATTGAGGGTGTTGCGATAAAATATTGTTTTATGAATCAAAGAAATTTTTGTAAATGGTTCATAAATATGGGTAACAGTAATGGAATGTTAAATCTCAAAAGTATGCTTCATATTTAAGTTGAAAGTAATGGTTTCAGTTGATGGAAATAAAAATATAAAAAAAATATTTAATTCTGGAAATTTTATTTCTTTGAAATTTTAAAGTTCAATTTTTGTCCAAATATCAAATTTGTTATAATACGGAATAGATTATTTGATGAAATTTTTTAATTCGTCACCAGTGTTGCTAGTTTAGCCTTTTTAAGGCTATATCTAGCCTTTTTATTTTATTTTTAGCTTCAAAATTTTCGTTTTAGATTCTAGCTTTTTTTCCTAGCTTTTTCTGATTCTTAATAAAGCTTTAAAAAGGCTCAAAATTTACAAATTTTATTTCGAAAAAATCACAAATTTAAACATTTTTATGTATTATTTTGCACAAAAAAATCTAAATGTTTAATACAAAAGTAATAAGGTCTCATTTCTTCAACTACGAAATTGCTAATATTAATTAATTTTTAATTGATTTTACTCCCAATCATCAAAATGATAATATTAATATAAACAATGATTGATTTTATTATTTATTCATTTTAATAAATATACGTAATGAGCTGAAAATTTACTTAAATTTATTTTATTTCTATATTTTTATAGATAAATCAATCAATTTTCTTTATATTTTTCTTAAAGCTGGCAATTTATAAATAAAATTATTTTAAGTCAATTAGATAATTAATTATATTAATAAATAATTTAATTACATTCCAATGCAAAGTTAGTTAATAATTTTATTAAGAAATAATATGAAATATTTTTTTCTGTGTATATTTTTATAGAAAAATGTAAAATGGTTTTTATATTTATTTAAGAACTGTCAATTTATTTAAAATATAAATTTGAACCAATTAGAAAATTAATTATTTTAATAAATAATATAATTGAATTTAAATAAAAATTTAGTTAATAATTTAAATATTAAATTATAGTAAATATTATAATTAAAAAGATTTCCGATAACTTTTAACAGAAAATTTTAATAGCTATTTTTAATAATGTGCGATCTAAATTTTGTAAAAAAATGGAAAGAATTCGATTTTTTAAGAAACGCGATGTTACGTTATTTTGACTTAAGAAAATCATCACATATTTGTACTAGGGAATGGTAAACGATGCCAAAAGTCGATTTTCGATTTTACGATCAACTTTTTTCATTTCGATTTTCAAAATCGATTAATCGGTACCCAAAATCGATTTTATTTTGAAGTCGATTTTTTATTCATAAAGTCAAATAAAATGTATGTGTAACAACAAGAAATAAAAATTTAAAAAATAAACCTAATATATTACTTCAAATATTCAGATCGCAATTTAAATTAATGTCCACTACCTAAGACTTTTGATTCCAAGCGAGGGTTGTATTTAAAATATTAACATATTTTGTGAATTGAATATTGTGATTTTTTAGTTTCTATTTTCTTAAAAGAAAATTGCTAAACTCGACTTGGGGCCATTTTTAAATTTAAACGTTAAAAAACAAGACATAAAACGACATTAACCTTGATTTAATAAAACCTTATTTCTCAGACATACAATGATTTCATGCTGCCAAATTTTAGGAACCTTTCTGGAGGCGGTGTTTTATAAATTCAAAAATAATTATTGTTTACGTGTTCCGATTTTTAGAATAGAGTCAAATAAGAAATTAGTCAAAGTAACGTTAATATTCTAGATAAAGCCAAATATTTTTTGTGTGCAACTCAAAAATTTTTCCCACGTCAAATTAAATTTTTTTAAATTTTAATATTTTTTAATCCTTTTTTGTTCATCATAGAACTTATTAAATAATTTTATTTTACCACAAAAAAATTATATTTAATAATAATTTTATAATATTGTTTTTTTTTTTAAGTTTTTAAAACAAAATCGATTTTTTAAGCTGAATAATCTATTTCAGTATAAAATCGTTGATATAAAATCGATTATAAACAACCGATTTTTTTCCCCTGAAAATCAATTTTTGACTAAAATCGAAATCGATTTACCATTCCCTAATTTGTACTGGGTCTTAATCTGTAAAAGTTACATTATTTTTTTTACATTCTCAAGCTTGCAATATTTCACACCCTGTAATTTCTTTTATACTGTTACAGGGAGACTACTAATAGATTTTTCTGTTTTGCCTCAGCATTACGGAGAATCACTAATATTAAAAATAGTTAAATAGAACATTTTTATTACTAAATTCATTTGGCCACACTATTTAATATAGATATTAAATGATTTTTAAAATACTAAAAATATTGATATTTATCCTTTAAATTTTATTAATTTTGAACCAGAGTTGATTTTACCAATTTTTGCCAATTTTAAATGATTTTAGATTTCACTAAAACATGCAAATACTGTCAATAGTAAAGTATGGACAACTATAAAACTATTTATTAAATCTCTTTAAATTTATTATGCAGCTTATTATGTATTTATCCATACAAAAATGTTTACAATTGAAAACGATATAGTAAAAAATATATATGTATAAGTATGTAATTTAAATCCAAACAAATGACAAATATAGCAAATGACATTTCTTCAACCACAACTTTGACAATAAATTTTACAAATAAAATCAAATCTAATACCAAAAAAAAAAGAAGATTTTTTATCTATGTATTATAAACAATTCCCATCTGCATAAAAAATCCTTGACATTTATTTTGAATTCATTATGCAAACAAGCGTTTTATTAATGATCCTTCACATTGATGTTTTGCTGTTTTTATTGAAACTCCAACGCCCAAACAATAAACAAAAATTAACTGAAAAACATACACACATACACATGAAATATAAATCAAGTAAATTGAGAACACGAAAGTATAAAATATATACGTAAAAACACTTAACAAATCAAAGTTAATGTATTGTTAATGACCCAATGATTTTAAGATATCAATCAAAATCAATTCTGGTCGAGGTTCATCAATAATTAACATTACGCTGTTGAACAAAATGTTTACATAAAATATTGAATCCACCAAAAACAAAAAAAGAAAAATAAAATTAAACAAAATATTGAATTTGACATATATTTATACTTTTGTAGAAGCTGTCATACACACATACAAACAACCACATTTATAAATATTTCGAAAGGAATAATAAACAAAATGTTATTTTATACTTACTTTAACAAAATGTTTATTTATCCTAATTAAGATTTGAAGATTAAAAACACACACACAGACACACTTTTTTAATTATTGAAATTAAATCATTATTGATTAAGATTGAAAAATATAGGTAAGTAATTACCCTACGCTATTTATTTGTAAAATAAAAACAAAATATTGTTAATCTCAGCCTCGTTTTGAAGACTAAATATATTTAAGAAACCATTTTGTTATGAGTTAAAAATTACATAATCCATCAAATAAATCAAAAGTATCATCAGAGCATCATTATGGGGCCTCAAAGTATAGTCCCTTAGCAATTTAAACGTTTTCTTCCATAGTACTTCGTTTTTTTTTTTTTTTTTTTTTGAAGTAAACGAGAGAAGAATGTATAATCGGTCAAGCCATATGATACCCTATGTGTTCCAAAACTCGTGAAGGAGCCAATTATGGACCAATACTTGTATTAAGTGCAACATAAAAAATACTATTACACAAAGATTTACATGTATTTATGCACTTTTTGGTGATTCCCGAAATTGGGTCTTATATGNNTGAAACGATTTTCGAAGGGTTTATATGGGAGCTATGGTCAATTATGGACCGATCTTCATAAATTTCATTAAAATATTTAAATTTTTAAGGTATTTTTGAGTGTATGGGGGCTAGGTGAAATAATGGGTCGATTGTGATCAAAATCATCCTTGTACTAAAAAAATCATATGTACCAAATTTCATCAAATAATCTCTAAAATTACGACCTGTACTTTGTGCACAAGTTTTACATGAACTTGTAAATGTAATTTATGTAATGATTTTTTTCTCTACGTTACAATATTTGCACAAACACATAATACCCCAACAACCTTTGATGATGTAGGGTATAAAAAGAAAACCTTTAATTATATTGGAACAAACTTCTTTATGAACGCTGATTCCAAAACTTAAAGAACCTTGCAAAATAAATAAAAATTAATAAAAGATAGTTCAAACCCAACCCTATAATAACCTACACCATTGCGTATTATTGTGGACTAATACTAATATATCCAAAATATTTGCTTTGCGCNNACAAAGATTTACATGTATTTATGCACTTTTTGGTGATTCCCGAAATTGGGTCTTATATGAATAGATCATTCGTATGGGAGCTAGTTGAAATAATAGGCCGATTATGACCAAAATCAATAGGCGTCATATGTACCAAATTTCATCAAATAATCTCTAAAATTGCAACCCGTACTTTGAGGACAAGCTTTACATGGACAAACAGCCATCCAGCCAGCCAGCCAACCAGACAGACGGACGGTCGAACGGTATACTTTAAGGTGGGTGTAGCATGATTTTTTCTCTGCGTTACAATATTTGCACAAACACAGAACACCCCAAACACCTTTGGTGGTATAGGGTATAAAAAGAAAACCTTTGGAACAAACTTCTTGACGAACTTTAAGAAATTTTGGAAAATAAATAAAAATAAAAGATAGTTCAAACCCAACCCTATAATACCATACACCATTGCGTATAAGCAGTGGTTTATTATTGTGGACTAATACTAATATAACCAAAATATTTGCTTTGCGCCCACTGTGCGTTGGGTTAAAATCTATCAAAAGTGGCGATTAATTTAATTTAAAAATTGAATTTTACGTTATAAATGTCAATAACAATAAATGTGATTAAGATATATTGTCTTATCTTATTGTGGCAAAGTTAAACATTTTTTTACGTCTAGTAAAAATGCAATTTTCATAAATTTTCGTTGAATTTTTTTTAAATAAAAAAGTGAAAATTTAAAACAGAATCATCAACTTATTTATAACTTATTTAAGTATTATTTTTCTTCAAGTCTTTGTAAATTATATTTTGTTTCAACACTTTACATTAAAATGCCTCTCGAAAGAAAGTTGCTAATGTACCCCTCTAGAAATGAAGCTTAGTAATGTTCTTATATGATTCCCAAAATATTACATCTCAATGTTAAAATTTACATGGACTGGACTATTTTCAAAGCACATCTAAAATTTCGTAGTTCTTTCAAAATCATTATCAAAATTTTAGTTATAAGAAAATTAACTAAATTATAATAGGGGAATAAAATGACCATGAATATTCATCTAAATAGTTATTATGTCTCATTTCAGATTTTTCTAAAATTTTGTATTATATTTTCTTTATTTAAATATGTACTTTAACATATATCTGACATTTCTCAAATTGTTGTAATATATTATAGGAATAATTCATTCAATTAAATTAAAGGAGGATGAATTTTATGCTTTTAGTTTCCAAAAAGTTTAATTAGCAATTTTTGCAAATAAATCGCATGAAAGTACTTATAATAAGTTCATTTAAAAATGCAATAAAATTTAGCCGGCATTTTACACCAACTCACCGCTTGTTTCGTCTCTTTTTGGTTTTGAGGACATTTAATGTCCTTAATGAATTTAATGTTAAAATTACATTAACTAATTATGGACAGGAAATCTCAAATATAGTATTGAATTGCAGCTTTCCAATGATGCTCCAAAATTTAATTTTTGACCATTCTGTGCATAAGCTACTAGTTTTACCAAATTATTTGGAATTGTTTGATCTTGTAAATGTTTTCTAAGAGAAAATTGCGTCAAACAAGATTCGGTAAAATGTTAGCTATGATTAATGTTAATTAAAAATTGTTTCCCATTGAAATGTAGAAGTTAGAAAATGTCAAATATTTGATTAGTCTGAATATAGTAAAAATATCGAAGGTGATCATTAAAATATTAATATCACCTTTCCTTGAATTATGATCCGGGTTTTTTACCCCAAATTGTTTTGGTATAGCATGAATTTGTTAACCATAATTTCAGAAATATACTGTATGTGTACTAGCTAAAATTCAAAAAATCTTCAAAAATTGCGACCTATACTTCTCAGTTAAACTTGAGATGACATGTAGTTACTTTTTAATAACAATAACATACCATCTACATTACATGGAAGTATTTTAGTGAGTAGGTATTTATAAACCGATATATAATTATTTATTAAGAAAAACATTTTTTTATTGATTCTTATTCAGCTTAGCAATTTAAAGAAGAAAAATTAGCGCATGAATTTTCAAATAGTTGTTATTAAAATACTTAATTTATCTTATTCTTAAGTTCTTGAAATTAAAATTTATAAAATCTTTCCACTTTTAAAATTAAAAAAGTATTTAAATATATTTACTTATTATTAGGAAAACCTCAAATATTTTTTTTTTCTGTCAGTCAAATAAACTCATCGATAAAATATTTATCTTTTTCGGAGCAATTAAAGCATATTGGCATCGATTTGTATTTTTGCATATTTAAGTCTTAACAGCATATTTTTGCACATTGTAATTTAAAGCATACTGTATGACATATTTTGTTATTTTTGAAAAATCTCTGAGTAGCTCGAATTGTAGTAACAAATATGAAGTGCTAAACTTGCCAGAAAAGCAACAGTTAAAATTGTAAAAATAATTATTTTTGAAAATGAAAATTTTTGTGGAGTGCCTACCAATTTTGCTTATATTTGGCGCACGAATACACTATGGAGCCATTTAAAAATATATATTTTTATTTATTTATTTATTTCTTTTTTTTTTTTAATTAGAAAAATTTATTAGCAATTTTCATTTGTGGAAAAGCAAAAAAAGTCGCAAAAGTGTGCAACTTTGAACTTTAATATTAAGAGATATTAATAATTTTAATAATTTTCCAAAAATGCATTCTAAAATTGCATTTGCATTATGAATGTATTTTTAAATGACATTATTTTTAAATTGCAGCACTTATAGTAGACATATTCTTCTTATATATGCAATTTAAATCACTAAAATCCATCAACAGCTTTTGGAGATATTGAAGTTTAAAGTTACACTTTTCTGATTTTTTTTTTTTACTTTTTGCAAAACGAAATTCGTAAAAACAAATTCGGGAATTTTTAAAAATTAAAAAAAATTGCTATACGGACACCAAACATTACCAAAATCGAAAGACAAAAAATAATTTTGGACAATCTCTCGTGGAATTGACGAAATATATTTGTTACTTTCATATCTTTCATTTTTTTCATAAAGCACAATCATTGCCGGGCAACTAATGGTATTTTAGAAAAATCTAAAGCGATACCAATTTTAAAGAAAATTACAATTTGCGAATCACGCGCACAAGATAGATCAATTTACTTATACAATTATATTTCAAAAAACAGGGCCAAGTTTCAGAAAAAATCTAAAGAGTTATTTAAAATCTAAAATATTCGATTTTCGAAAAATATATTACACTCAACACCATTAAACTTTTATAAGAAAAAAAATTAACGTTAATATTTTTTAAAAATTTAATTTTTACATTAATAAAAAACTATTTTACATTCACTATATATATACCACCTAGTGTAGGGTAGCACTTTATTAAAAAAAAATTAATAAAGAACAAAAATTCCAACTCACTTTGATTCACTATTTTTATTAAAATTATTTGTAAACACTTATTTCTTTCTTGTTATAAATTTTTATTATATTTTCTTCATTGGTATTGTATGTTTTTCATTTTATTTATTTAACAAATTTTATTAATAATACTTTTCTTTAAATTTCTTTCTTCATTTATTCATCATAAAAAAAAAATTAAACAAACACCTAATTATTTCACTTGTTTATTATTTGATTTTTTTTTTTTTTATTTTTTAACAAATTTAATTTCTAAAATGTTTTCCCTTAATTCATTCAACTCATAACTAATAATAATTTTTGAATTGTTTATTTATTTTTGCAATCAAAACAACAAATTTCTTTCAAAATTTTTCTCTATTATCTTCTAATAAAATTATTAGCACTTTAATAAAAATATTATTTTTATTTCTGTTTAAATTAAGTTGTTTTTTTTTTTTTAATTATTTTAAAATATAGTTCGATTTTCGTATCTGTTCGCTCGTTATTTTCTTATTTTCACTCAAATTTTCATTTCTTTCGTCCGCTGTTTACAATTTAAATAACCGGCAGTTTGGTAACGACTGATTTTGCCATCTGTTTTGTATGAAGAAGATTTTTCGTGCGTGCGAATTTTTTTCATTCAATCAGGTGATGAAGTGGGGGGTTCTTACAACAACTCAGATACATTAAGGCATTTGTTGCTTGCAACATATTGCTTTGTGTTGTTTATTTGTTTCTAAAGGCTCTGTTACTCTACCGTAAATGTAGTAAATAAGCTGACACGTTTTTCTTATGAGAGTTATGTGTATATTTTAATACAAAAATGTAAATGAAATGTAGTAACCCATAGTATAAATGGAAGTATATTCGTATGAACAACTGTTTAATAGTTTTGACATTGACATTTCTAGCAGAATTTTCAAATTGTTTGTGTCTTTGAACATTCTTTTGAGTTTTTACTCTTCCTTTTCATTTTCTTATTTTCTGTTCATAGCATTTTACAAAATACAAGCGATTGTTATTTTTTTAGGCATTCAAGCACTTTCTAATTAAGGCCCAACCAGTCAAGTTTTCAACGCAACGTAGAACGAAGAAAAGTAGCGTGAAACATTTTGGGCAACCAGTAACAAAAGTAAACGCATCGTATGTATTTAAACATTCATTGAGTAAACAACCCTGTTCTTTGGATATTTCGCAAGAAAAATAAAGTACAGGGTTGTCAAAAAGTAACGCAGCTACGTAAAAATCTAATTTCAATAGATTTCTGCGATACGCTACCTAGAATTTTTTGTCAATGACTACATACACACGCCTCCGTAAAACGGGTTGAAAGAGCTGATTGCGATGCAAAACAAACTGAATGGGATTTACTGAAAATATGTGTAATTGACATAACTGATATTGATGTGTATAAAACAACAACAAAGAACTTGCTATATTTACGTATTTTTCAATAATCATCAACTTACGTTCCATTCACAGTTTTTACTTTTACATCTACGGTAGAGTAATGGAGCCTTAACACGTTTGTGTCCAACAAGCAACATTGTATCTGTACAATATTGTTGTATTAACAACAAACAATTGCCGCTATTTTTGCAAAACACAACATTTGTATCTTCGAATTTTATTATAATCATTCCGTTACTTACATACACACCAAGAAATCGTCAACAATTAGAAAGAAACATTATTATTTTTTTACTTACATCTTTCTATCTATTCATTTGTATCCGATTAATAAATTATATATAATCAACAAGTGGCAGTCAAAGTCACTCATTCATAAAGAAAGAAAGTATTACAATGGGGTGGCAAAGCAATAAAAATAAATAACACTATCAATAGACTGAAATGAAAGAAGAAAGAAGGGTGTTAAATTAATGCAGACTTAAATATTTCAAATATTCTGTTTACATTTCTTTTAAAAATACTCAAGAGACTTTAATGATGGTTGTTAAATGAATGAATAAGTATATTAATAATAATAATAAGTATTCACTAAAGGATTCTTTCTACAAAGCAAAAACATCTATATGAAGTGCAATGGACTGACTACAAATAAAACGTATTTTGTCTATCTAATGGATTATTATTTACTATACATTTTTAATGTATATTTTATTTGGAGTATATTATAATAAAATTATAAATATAATGTAAATTAACCGGTAAATATAAAACATTCGTATCATGTAAAATCCACTTTTTAATATTGATCGTACGTAAACTTTCTTCTTCTTCTAACGTTAAATCGATTGCGTACTCTATAACAACCCACTTAAGACCGACCTACCGAATTCAGAAATACAAATTGACTGTATCTACTATCCTATCAAAATAATATAATTAAATAAAAAAAACGACACAAAATATATATTTTTTTAATTTAGTAACCAGGAAAATTTAGTATGGAAAATTAATTTTGTGTTCTAAACAAATTTTTTATAAAAACATGATGCAATAAATGACAAGGTGTAATTATTATAGAGAGAACTTTGTCTAATTAATTTTGCCTTGAAAATCAGTCATAATATAATGTAAAAAAATAAAAAGTAACTTCAAAAAAAAAATATATATAAAAAATTAAAAAAAGCAGCAAATATGTTTTTTTATTTTTTAATTTTACTTGTACATCGAGAAAACTTAAATTATCTCAAATATAGCAGAAAGAAATAAATAAATGCTTTTTACAGAAATACTTATTCCATTATTTGTATTTTTTTGTATTCCCTTTTAAAGACAAGACTTTAAAAC
Organism: Phormia regina; assembly: GCA_001735545.1. Taxonomy (NCBI): domain Eukaryota; kingdom Metazoa; phylum Arthropoda; class Insecta; order Diptera; family Calliphoridae; genus Phormia; species Phormia regina. The sequence goes on along the minus strand of MINK01189253.1, from coordinate 594 downwards.
AGCGATTGCCATACTAATATATTCGATAAAGATATCACCTTCGAATAAATCACGAACTTTTCTCTAACAAAACCTTCTAGAACGACTATCGAAGGCGTTTGGAGAATGAACTCGTAGAGTTCACCTGTCGTTCAGTTTGTGGCAGCAAATCTCGATTGATATGGAAGATTCGTTTATGATATCCGTTATTACGTTTATACACGCGATTATTGCAAATAAAAATAACTGTTTACACGCAAATTGGAAAAGAAATATATTTCCTTAATTGTCGTGCCAGATGGGAAAACTAAAAATATTATCGTCTATAATAATAATTTAAAAAAATTCATTCATACTTTTAAATGTCAACTTTGTAATACAATAAGGAACATGGTGATACATGTAGTCTCAATAATCCCAGCAAAAAACGTTGAAGTTCTTCAAAAAGAGAACATCTTCACAACTTCAAAAGAAGTGCATATTTTAAACGTTTTTGGAAGTTCTTAATAATTACTTCCAAAAAAGTGAGAATATATGAATTTTTTGCGGAAAAAAATTGTAATAATTTCTAACAAAATATTAATTTCATAAATTTTAAAGCATTTTTATTATTAT
>MINK01189249.1:626-14688 GCA_001735545.1 Phormia regina | reverse complement strand
TCATTATTTGTGCAATTAAAAGGGGGGAATTACTTTTTTTTAATTTTTATAACAAATATGTATTTTAATTTTAATATAATTAATCTTGAAATGTATATAATTAGATAGATTGTTGCCAATTGTAATACTGAATTAACTTGGCCTCATTGGCTTATAATTCATTGAAGAAAAAATAAAATAAAAAAAAAATAAAAATAAAAATAATTTTATACAAATACAATATTATACTTTTCTGAAAGGTACCTTTTCGAAGAAGATATAAAATTTTCCGAATTTGGCCTATTTTATATGAAAATTTTGGTTGTAGTTTATATGTTCTAAAATGTTTTTGAAAGTTTTCAACCGTAGTCCCTATAAAATCGAGTAAATTTGGACTTTTTTCATATTTTACTTTAATTAAATTGCAATAGAAAGAGAAAAAACCGAATATTTTTCAGCTAAAATATTCAATATCTTTTACAGAACCGAAATTGGGCCAGTTTAAAATTTTATACACGTTATATACACACATATCGCATTAGTTCCTATAAAGGAGTCGAATTCTAATTCCAAATTTTCAGTAGGGTAAAAAATAATTTTTCATCTTTATTTAATTTTAACTTTAAAAATTAAAAAATGATATACGGTGTTTACAGTAAATAGTTTTAGATTCACCAAAAATTAGATATCAATAATATTTTTCTGAATGATGTAAGTTTTTTTTTTTTGACGATAGCTTATTCAACTCATAATTCCATTAATAAACTTAAAAGAAATATAATGTTAAAGAAGGCGGACCACGTCAATTTTTGGTTTCCAACTTTATATCGATTCTCGACTATCTATTCCGGCAGAAAAGTATATAGTAAGGCTAAAACGGACGCGCAGTGTTTTTAGTATTGTTTATTAACCGATACCAAACAAAACTTACATAAGATATGTATTTGTGTCAAAATTCGTCTGCCTATGTTGTTCCATTCGAGTCCTATCCTGCTTTCAACAGACAGATAGTCACATAGATCAACTCATAATCTATGGGGGTCTTAAATGATTTTGATTTTCACATGACAAAATCAATATACTCTCCAAATATTTAATTGTGGGTATAATCACGATTTAGTTATCAGGATAATCACGATTCAGTTATCAGGATAATCACGATTTAGTTATCAGGATTTTTGTCTATAATGTTTACATACAGATACTAGATGTTATAGGACATATGACGACATAAAACTACATTAGAATCACTTAAAAAATATATATTAACAGGTAACGCTTTTGTTCTATATGCGCAAATCTAACTGATGAACAAATGTGCAGGCTGAGCTCTTTTATTTAATCTATACTGGAAAAATGTGGGAATAAGTTGTTTGGAAATCAATTTCTTAAAATAATGTTCAAAACCAAAACCAATTTGGGAAAAATTTAAGATTGGATTTCAACATCTTAAACTACTTTTTAATTATAAAAAATATATATTTTCAAGAATTCCTATTACAAAATTATTTATTATCTTGGAAATTTATATTAGAAAATCAAATAAATTCTTCTGATAAGTCAATTAAATGTGTAGGGTACCCTTAGATACACATAAATGTACAAACATATGTATGTTTGTTAACAACTTTACTAACTACTTTAGAAGTTTTGTAACTAAAAATTTTCTTTAACATTTATTTTTTAAATCCAACTAGGAAGTTTACATTATAAGAGGACTTCGCTGATAGTTCAAGTTGTTTGATGATGGTGTTAAAAATAGGAACTAAAAAGAAAAACAAAAAACAAAAGCCCGGCTAAGAACTTTCTAATGGTTTTAAGAATGTAAGTACATAACATACTAAATGAATGAAAGTGTACAAGAGTTTGAATGTTTTTATGTTACGAGTACTTTGTTGTTATATTTTTATTTTTTTGTGTAAATATTTAGGTTGTAAGGAAAACTATAATTTTTATTATTAGTGTTACAATACAGGACGCATAGTGTTAGTAGGAAAATAGGATCCCAAACCACAATGCGTTTTTGTGTACTCAGTAAAGTCAACATTACAAATTTTCATACGTAGCCGGCAAACGGAAGTTATAGGGACTAATTTATGGTCTCACATGGAAACCACTATAGGTGGTTATAACAAATGTGTTTTATAACATTCTTATATTTTTTACATACACAACATTTTGAGTGTTAACCTAATATTTTTTTATACAATTTTATTTTTTGTTTTGAAAAGTTACACCCTTTCCTGTTTACTTATTATATTATTTTTTGTGTTTTTAGGCTTGAAATTAAACAAAGGCGTGTTGCAGCCAAATTATTTTAATAAAGTTTTATTTTAGATTTAAATCCTAAAGATTAAGTTTAATAGTTTTATTTATAGTTTAACTAATTGTATGTAAAGTTCATTGCCTTTAAATATGCCAAAAACTAGGTTACAAATAAAATAAATTTCTTATTTATTAAAACTTACCGGATCCGTTGAATGTCTTCGTATGCATATAACATTTACATAAATCGATGATGGCCCATTTCTGCCCTCCTTATCTAATTCCACGGCTAAAGCTAAATCTTTGGTACCCGGTACAATTTCTACAGGAGCATCCTTTTCCCTTAAAGTTAAATTAATATCGCCATTTTCAACATCTGGATCACCATTTATACGTAATTTGCCAATTATGGTGCCTATTTCAAGATCTTCACTGGCTAGAAAACTCTCCGCCGATCCGCCTCCCTCTAAATAACAGCGAGAATCGAGAATTGCACTTTCAACTGCTGGAAAAGAAGACAGAATTAAATTTATAGCAAAGCAAAAAAAATTATGTGTGTATGTATAAATGAAAAATCACTTTTATAGAACATTTTTATTCTAGTGATATTTAAAGTATTTTAAATTCAATTTATTTATTCTATTTTATTTGAACTTTCATTCTTTAAGTTTGTAAATTAAACAAACATCCATCTGTCCGCCGGCTTCAATTGTTAACCATTCAGTTGTTTATGCTCTAGTAAGCTTCCGTTTTTGGTTAATAGTTAAAATTTAAAACAAATAACTAGAGTTAAAAAGTCTTGCAATTTTATTTTATTATTTTTATTGTTTTATTTTTTGATATTTGTTATTTGCTAAATTGTTAGTTTTAAATGATTCATCAGTTTTCTTTTCAATTATTTAAATTTAAAATAACTTTAACTTTAACAATCTACTAATGGTAATGCTAATTTTGCTTTTTTTCTTCATAAAAGCCCATATCTTTGTTTAAAGCTCGGAAAATTCATAAAAATTCTATTACAAGTTTCAAAATAAAAAAAAAATAGTTCTACTATTCGAATGTCCATTCAATAAAATATTTAAAAATATACCAAAGAAATCGCTACAGCAAAAATTCAACAAAAGTACACGTACAACATGCGAATTGTACTGAAAATAATAAAATCCTACAGAATTTAGAGTTGTGTGGTTCATGAACGACCTAGTTCATTTGAACGATTCATTCAATTGAACTAAATGAGCGGTTTTTAGCTCAGTGCTGAGTTGTTTCTGTAATACATGTTTCATTTCTTTCACATATATGTACATAATTGCTCGATTTCTTTATTGCTCTTTTGTGTCATGAATAGCATTCATTGAATGAGCAGTTTTAACATTATGTTTTTCTATTTAATCAGATATGTGATGAAATCCGATCGTTTTCAAAAGGAATCGGTTTGAAAAATTGTGATGAATTTCATGTAAAAATAACAATAAATTTAAAAATATAAAAATTATTTTGAACTTATGGCAACGAATTATATTATATTTTTCTATTTAATAATTCAAAAAATAATTTTAATTTATTAATAATAAAAGGTGAATAAATTTAAAAATACAAAATTATTTTGGCAACGAATTGTTAAACTGATTTGCTCTGTTGTAGTAAAAAAAACAAACAAATGAAAATATTAAAATAAATAGAGCTGAAGTGAAAAGAAATGTCATTCTGCTATTGAAAACTAAAAGAGCGAACTAGTTCATTTTAGTGAGCTGAAATCAGCGCTCAATCAATGGAGCTTATAAACCCAACTCTAACAGAATTCCCATATATTAAAGCTTGAAATTGATTTATAAATGTCGGGACGGCGCGAACGCCATTCCCGGCTACCAAAAATTACACGCACGAGTTATTCGCATTAGGAATAATCGCGGAGGTCAACTCAACCGAAAGTGCAATGGCCAAGCCTCACTCCGGGGGAACCGCCTTCATGATCACGGTAACCCCTACGCCAGGTAAGTATGCTTTTCTCTGCAAAAACTAAACATCTTATATTACATCATATATGAACTAAATGAGAATTATAAAGAATCATATAAAATATACCAAACACAAAAATTTGTAGCTGTTGTTTAATAAAATAGTGGTTGTTTTTTCTTATATACACATAGTAGCAATTGCTTAAGTTAATGTCGTGCTAGTATTGTACTAAAGACAGGCAACAATAATATTATTGTATGTTTTTGTTTCTTGTTTGAACAGAGTACGGCAATATATAAGGATGTAGATACAATGATGGCGATAAGCGACATATTTAGTTTTCTTCTTATTTTTAAGCAAAATTAAATTTATCTGAAATATAGTTTAAATTTTATATAGTATAATGATAATAAATACATATTATAATACATATTTTTTATTTACTCTATAATATAGAGTATATAGTGGTAGTTGTATAATTTATTTCTTGAACTGTGATATACATTTCTTTCTGGAAAGTTTGTGGTTGGTAGTTAATTGCTTTCATCTCGTTTCTTCTCTAGCAACATGTATTTTTTGTTTATTTGCATATACATAGAAGCAATGCATTTCGGAAAATAAAACAATTAAAAAAGAATTGAATAGGTATCGAATTTCCTAGCTCAAATGAAGATTTCCTTAATTTTAAGGTAAATTTTATTGGAAATATGATGTCCTAGCAGTTATAATAAAGCGGACTTCCCCCTTTTTGTTCGATTTAATATCATTAGAATTTGTCATAATTGAACTTCACACTTCTTTAAGGGGCCATTTGATAATTTTTTCTTATTATTCGATTTTTTTTCTTACAACTTTGAGACCAAATAAATTTTAACAAAATACTATACAAATACATACAAATTTTCAAGAATTGCAAAATTTTAAACTTTATTTTAATTTCAAGCAATGACATAAAAACCTTAAAATTCATTCATTATTTTTGTTTTCGTCAAATCATATATTAAATACTTTATTAAAATTGTTTACAATAAATGCTTTAAACAACTTTAGCCTCAAAAAACGGATTCGACCTTATTTTCCCAAACAGACATTCAGATTATTTGTCGTTCAATGCAAAGTTAAACTGTGACAAACTTATTAAAAAAGATCAACAAGTTTTTATGTTTTTATGAATAAATAATAAAAAAAACTAAAGACAAATCAGTGAAGTATGAAAAATAATAATACGCGAGTAATAACAGTAATAAATTATTGAATGAAATAGAACCAACAAAATAACATAAACGCAGGAAAAGATGAAAAAAATTTTAAAGTCATAATAACACCATATGTCATGGAAAATAAAGGGTGTTACATTCCTTTATAAAATATAAATATAAGTTTTTTTTTTATAAAATCCAATTGCGGATTTTTTTTTTAATTAACGTTTCCCCATATCAACGAAGAAAATTATTAAAATTATGGTAATTTTGTCCATATTATGATTATAGTTTTCACATAATTATTTTATTATACATTTTTGAGTGAGTAACGCATCCTTTAATTTTATTTATTCCTATCATCATACGTTCTACAAGACAATACAAGATGTTTGGTGCTAAACAAATCCTTTAATATCAGTAAATTAATACCGTATGTTGCAATTTGCAAGCTCTTTATTTGCCAATATATTAGTGGCGTTCACTATAGACTGGTTATGTGATTATGTTATTATATTAAAACAAAATGGCAATTCTGATTTAATTTTTTCAGCAAAAATCCTTCCGTAGCTTTAATTTTCTCAATAGCACTATAAATTTGGTTCGAATTCTTTAAGAATCGAATTTCTCTAATTTAATAATAGTTTCAGAAGGAAATTCAAGTAGAACAAGAAAATTATAGATTATTGAGGTATTCACAAAGTGTGCTATCATGTCGTATTGTCATAATGTCATAAAATTTTATAAAGGAAAGAAAAGCAATAACAATATTTTTTATACATTGAAATATTTTAGGACATATGACAATACAAAATGATAGCACACTTTGTATAATCTAGTGGATATATTTTAATTCACGAGAATTGAAGTTAGTTTTTGAATGCAAAATATTTTTGACAATGTTAACATATTATATAATTTTCTTATATTACAGTGCGAATTGAAACTTATTCTCTATAATTTGAACAATGTTTAAATAGACGATTTTTTAATTTTGACATTTTCTGACTTTTTTCAACTTTTTGATTTTATCCGACTATATTCAACTTTCAGTTCATTAAATTTTTTCTGACTTTTCAATTGTTACAGACTTTTAGATTTTTTCCGACAATTTTCGACTTTTCGACCATCTGCCAACAAGATTGCCGATTTCTCGAGAATTTTCAAACCAAATAGTCGATTTTTACTTTTCGACTTTTTCCAACAAAAAATCGATTGTTTATTCGAAAGTCGATTTGATAAACAATAAAGCAAAAAAAGAACTGAAAAAGCTTTGATTTTAACATTATGTTGTCATTGGAAGTACTTAGTGGTGAAAAAGAGCTGCAGAAGTNACATACCTTACTAAAACATATTCGATGATATGTTTTAGTAAGGTATCTAATAGCGTTGGTCAATTAATTCGACATTAAATTTTGATCGAAAAAATTTTTATAAATTTATTAATTAATTGTAAATGATCGAGATAAAATTTTGATTTCTTTGATTATTCGAACTGAATAATAATAAAGTAAATTTAACCAAATAATTATTTACAAAAGATAATGCAAAAGGTAAAATTTGGTTTAATAATTTTTGGTTTTATAACATAAATTAGATTAAAATGTCTTTTTTTCTAAATTCGATCGAAACGTTTCGAAAAACAACAAATAAATTTAAAACGACATTGAGGTCAATATTAAAATAACAGACAAATTATAATAAATGAAATTAAATTTCTTTTAAAATAATTTATTTTTAAGAATAATAATTACATTTTACGATTATGTTATTTTTTTAGATAAGAGCAGATGTGATAAAAATCTTCACATACATACGTCTAATGGTGGCAACATAGTAAGAATATCATTAAAATATAATTTACTTAGTTTTTTTTTTGTTCCTTTAGAATAGTTAAAAAAAAATTGTCCCACACATTTAGAATTTCGGTTAATGTAAATATGACTGCTCTTGATATTTTTATATAATCTAGTGGACAATATTTAATTCACGAGAATGAAGTTAGTTTTTGAATGCCAAATATTTTTGACAATGTTAACATATTATATAAATTTTCTTATATTACAAGTGCGAATTCGAAACTTATTCTCTTGTGAATTCAGGTTAAGTTAAAGAGAAGGAACCACACTGGACTAATGTGTAATCACTAGGGTTTTATAAATTTGAACAATGTTTAAATTAGATTTTTTTAGATTTTTTTAATTTAATTTTGACATTTTTTTGACTTTTTTCAAACTTCTCGATTTTATCCGACTATATTCACTTTCCAGTTAATCAAATTTTTTCAGCTTCTGCGATTTTTTTTCCGACAATTTTAGACTTTTCGACCATCTGCCAACAAGAAATGGGTCGAATTTTTCTCGACAATTTCCAAACCAAAAAGGTCGATTTGATAATTTAGTAATCACAGGATAGTATTTGTAAATTTATTTATGCACAAGTGGACATAATCGGCAATTAAAAAAAACTGTTACTTTTTATTTCACCAGCAAAAAAAGAACTGAAAAGCTATGATTTAACATTGTGTTGTCATTGAAGGGGAAGTCTTAGTGGTGAAAAAGAGATTGCAAAAGTTCTCTTTTTTAAACCCATGTTTTGTCATTGGTAAAAAATGTTATCTTTATACTTCTTTTCATTCCATTTTGAAGTACTTCCCTTAAAAACAATGTTATACAATTTTTTATAAAACTTTACTTTTTGCCTCTATTAATAATAATGCTTTTAAATGTTATAAATTTTGTTAGAAAATTATTACAATTTTTCCGCTAAAAATTCCCATAATTATTTTTTCAAACTTTTTTCGGAAGTAATTATTAAGAACTTCCAAAGACGTTTAAAATATGCACTTTGTTCCACTTTTGAAGTTGTGAAAATGTTCTCTTTTTGAAGAACTTCAACGTTTTTTGCTGAGTCGGCTGTATCATGTCAAGTTTGAAAGAGAGTCCAACAGTAACTTGTCATAAAAATATTTACCCTGACCACTTGAGTTATTGGGGTTGTTTTTTCTGCGAAAATACCTTTCAAAAAGTATAAAATTATAATATGTTGTTAGATAAAATTTTATTTTAGAGAAAAAAGGTGCAAATACTTTTTCGAGTAAAAAAACATAAAAAATCGAAATTTTTGCAATTTTCAAATTCAATGTAGTTTACTTTTGGACTTGGTAATTTTGTTATTTAACTATTTAAGGAAAAAACTAATAAAAGCTGTCAGAAATACCAGGACGTATATGAAAAAACTGGACCAAGAACATTGAAAGTTGAAAAATTTAATTGAAACGCAAATAACCCGAAAAATATGAAAGCATGTTTTGTTTTTTTATGTCCTTTTCAATCATATTTCTAAATATTTAGTATTTTTGTAACACTTAATTGCTATGGGTATAATAATAATATGTTTTGAAAACTTTACTTCTGTCAACTATATTTACACTTTTATTGTTATTATCTAAACATAGAATGATATTATTTTGATTTTCTCACATTTCATTAAAACACCCTGTTCATTTTTAATATTCAACTGCAAACAACAAATGCAACATGTCTTAAATAGAAATCACATTTATGACATAAAAATGTTATTAACTGATTGTTTGTTGTTTACATTACATTGAAAAAAAAAGAAACAGATTTATAATACCTAATACATACAGTGCTGTGCAGAACAAAAGCAACAAAATTAGGGTAAATAAAATTTTTTGGTACAGTTCAGTTTAAGATCTTGACATTATAGTAGGTTGAGCGACGTTGATCTAAGTAAGAAAGCAATATATTTATATAAAATTTTAAATTGTTTCTTTTTTAAAAAGAGAAAGAAAAAATATACTTTTATGGAGTATGCTTTTCTGTTAACATTTTTATATCATATTACCTTATTATTTTTAATAATAACTAAACGAAGTTTTTGGGGGAAGTCCTTTTTTGTACACTGAAAAAGTACAGATATTTGTTAGTACAACAAGTACACAGTATGTGCTAACAATGTTCGCAATGTTATAAATTTAATACTTTAAAAAATAATTCAACATTTATGATAAACCTAATTTTGTTGCTTATAGTATGATCTGCACTGTTTATAGAAATATATTGTTTCAAAATTAAAGTAAAAGAAACGCTCATTGTAAGTCACGTAAGTATTAAATATCTATATCTAAAGTTACGTAGATACTTTTTATAAAATTAAGTCTAGTGTAGTAAGTAAATAGTACTACTCGTATTAATAGTTAAAGTCATATAGACCCACAAATCATTGGGCCAGAACACATTGTCTTTTAGTTGTCAACCATATGAATGAATATGAGTCAATTGGATTTTTCCTTTTGCCTTCATATGTTTAAAATCGTCGTAACTGCTTTATTATACTTGGTTGGAAGTTTTGGTGATTTTTTATTAATTGAAAAAATGTATGGAGGGGGAGTTTTTTAGTTTTTTGATTGTTGTTGTTTTTATATCAATTTAATGAAGTTTTTGTTTTATTATCATTTGAAAAACCTCACCCAGATAAAAACAAGACAATTAATTAGCCGTAGAGTTGAGAAATTTTTGAAATTTTATGGTAAATTGAATTTATTTCTTATTATTGAACTATAAATATGAAAAAAAAAAAACTATTGTAATGATTTCGAGAAAAAAACAATGATATTTCAATGCAATCATAGTAATTATTGAAAATACCGCTAACCCTCAATATAAAATATCATTAATTTGATCACAGTGGGTTGAATAAAAAAAAAATAATAGATATATATTTTTACAAAATATTGAATTTTGTAGTAATTTATCCTACAGTGCTCCGCTTAGAGGCCTTTAAAGTGCGTATGCAGTTATATTTTAAGATTTCCGTTATTTCAAATGCGTTACGCATTAATGTTTTTTTTTTTATTATTGCATAGTTACATAATTATTACGAACAACGTATAAATATTTTTGAAAAACAATTAAAAAAGAACCAATTAAAATATGATTGAAATATGATTTTCCTCTTTTGTATTTTTATAAAGGTGAATTGGGTTCATAGTTTTTTTTTATTTCATATGGCAAAAATAAATATATTTCTGAGACTTATTTTTCTTTTCCAAAAAAAAATATTTTTTTTATATAAAAAATCATTAAGCAGAACGAATGTGTTGTATTTTCTTGTTACTTTTGTATTTTACAAAATAAACTATATTTGGTTTTTGAACTTTTTGTTAGTATTTTCCTTAAACAATCTCCAACTATTTTTTTTTGTAATTTAGAGTTAAAAAAAGAAAATTTCACTTTTCTTTGAATGTTAAATTTATGAACATGATTTTAAAAGTACATATGCGTTGTAATATATAAAAAGTTAAATTAAAAAGGGCAGATTTATTTTGGCAATAAGATATAATATATGTTAAAAGTACCCTACAGGCAGCAAATAAACAAAACATAAATCTATAAGTTTTAATAGCGTCTTTATAATATATCACGAAAATTTTTAATTAAAGATGGAACTAAATATACCCTACGACTATATCTTAATTAGAACTATTGATTTATTGGGGCTGTATAAAACATACATTCAAAGTCAACTTCGATGACATAAAAACTAAGTACATACAAATTAATTTCATTAAATAAATACCCACAATAGGAACTTTATTGGAGCTGTCCAAATCCCACTATCAAAGCAGAGTCCCAGGAAAACTTGTTTCAAAGATTAACCTTTTTCGTTAAAATTATCACTCAGACGTTGTAAAAGAATATAGCCAATATATTTTTTATGATTCTCAAGAAAAAATAAAAAATTTTGAGTTTCTCCAATTTTATTTTTTGTAAATCCTGAAAAATTTTTATCGGGAAAGTTCCCCAATTCTCATTAAATAATTTTAGGTTTTACTTTTTATTTGTATTTCAAAGAAGTAATGGAGCGGTCTGGCTTGTATAGTAATATTTTGCGTAAATAACTATTCTTAATGTTCCCTTTACCCAAACACTGACTGATTGAAGTATCAGTGGAATATTACAACATTTGCGCAGATTCATAATGTTAGCCCGTAAGCTGGTTCTTTAGAAGTTTCTAGTATTACCAACGTTAGAAAATACTTTACCAAAAAATCCAACGCATGTCAAAAAATTTGTAATATATTTTATGGAAAAGTATAAAATCAAATTAAATTCGCACACAAATTCGATATCCCAACTTACTTTTATATACAACTGGGGCTTGAAGTATATTGCTGGAAGATATGAAGTTAATGTTTGAGGAACATTTAAAAATGTGTAATATTTATAAATATGTAATATAAATAAATAACATAAATTTAAACGAGGTTCACATATCTGCTTTAAAAGAGTTATACGAATTACTTCATTCAATTAAAAATGCAGTGAAGCTCTTGGACCAAGAGTACAATTTAGATATTGCGGAAATTATTATCGAAAAACTATGTAGAAAAATTTGTTACCTTCATATTATCTTAAATTACTTTTGAAATAACAGGAAACAGAACACCTAATTTAAAAAACTTATGTTTTTGTTGTTTATTTTTTATTTTAATTAAAAAATTAATAAAGTTTTTTTATTTTTTAATTCCCGGGACCAGAAAAAGTCTCGAAAAAATATACCAGACTTGTGATTTTCAATCGCTGGTTAGAAACTAAATATTAATTTAAAAATAATAAACTTAAAATTACATTATCTGGATATGTGTTCCCCCAAGTAAACTTGGAAACTCCTCAGTTCTTAGATATCTTCAACGATTCACTAGTTACAATATTATTAAAAAAATTCTGGGTTTTATATAAAAAAAAAAATAATGTAAATTAATAATTCGATACAAAACTGGCGTATGTTAATGCAGCATAAATTTCTGCCATTGAATGGGGCACATAGTCTTGAATTTTAGTACAAACGGGTTAGATGACACATCCGAGGCAATTTTTTCCCAATATATAAATTTTAAAGCTTGAAATTGAATCAAGGCCAAACAAGACCTGAAAATTAGAGTTTAGACTAAATGAATACATATAATTAATATAAAATAGCTCCCCCCTATAACGACCTTTACCTTTAATTTAAATGAAATTATTATTTTTTGCATTAATTTTTCATTTTACGTAATACACATATTTTCCCTTTTTGGTCTTTTTAATAAAAGTGAATATACTAAAAATTTACGATCACTTTCGATTTTATATTATTTCATTTTCATATGCATGAAATACTCGTTCGTAATAATGAGATAGATGACTTACGGATTTCCGCTTAATGAATTAAAGAGTGAAAAAAAAGAAACACAATAACAAAAATTAAGCAAAAAAAAAAAATTTGCAAAACAAAACAAAACAACTTCATCCATTGATTTAAAATAAAACAAATTTTGATTAAACATTTTTATTGCCACAAAATTTTAAATATAATTACTTCTTATTACAAATTAGCTTTCTTTTTTAAAGAAGATTTTAGTTTAATTTATTAAAAAGATGGTTTTATAAACGTGACACTTTAAAATATAATTTTATTTTTATTATTTTATTTCATTTTTTTTTTAACTGTTAAATAGTGAGTGTCAGTTTAAGTGTCATTTTATCTAGTCCATTTAAAATCTTTAGCATCTTTAAGTTGCTTTTATTTTGTCGCTGGCATGATTTCTCTCACGTAATTATCGTGAGTTTTGTTAACATTAAATGTCATTTCAAAACATTTGTTTTCATTTCGAACTTCCGTGGAAAGTTTTATTATCAAAAAACAAAAAAAGTAAATTACATTTTGTTTATATTTACATGTACTACAAAATATTCTAATTGTTATTAGTGTTAAAATGAAAATAATAGTTTTTTATTTAATTAATTTTTGTTTTTTTTTTAATTAATAATTATATTTTATTTTTAATTAAATTAATTATTTATAGTTCGTGATGATATCGAGCCCTAACACCAAAAATGTAGTTAGTGCAGAAAACAAAACTTTACAGGAGAAGCATTTTTGTGATTGCTTACACCTTTACGATAAAATTGCGGAATCGGAAATTTTGTCGGTTACGATATTTTGGCGGTCAGAGCTCGATATGATGAATCAGATTTGGAAATGTTAAAAAATGTGATTAAATTCAGAATGTAATTAAAAAAACTACATATTCGAATCTAAACGTTTACTATACAGGATAGGATATTAATAACATGGAACTTACGGTTAGAGTTTAGTTGAATCCATATATTTATGTTTATAATCATTAAAATCTGCTTTAAAAAGTAGAACTTTAAAAAACGTGAGATTTGCTAAGTTAAAATCGTTTGATTAAATCTTAAGTGGGACTATATTTCGCTGCTAACGATTTAACTTAAAACGGCCAGTTTGGAAATCTGCAATATTTTTCTAAGAGAAGCAGTAACAGGAGTCTTTTTATTAAGAGAAGTGACACTTAAAATGCATGACCATGTAAATTCTTTAACCTTTGTGTATATAGTAAAAGACCTGATTGAACTGGCGTTGCCGTTTTTTTTTATTAAAAATTTCTTCTATAGTAAAGGATGTTTCAACATGACATGGAATCCGTTTTTGACTGGAAGCACTGTCTGCGAAATTTTTTAAAAATATAATAAAACATCATGTGAACGAAAAAGTATCACAATGTCCCCTAATGAATTTTTATTAAATTAGGACCATGTATCTAAATTAAAAATTATAGAAAATTCAAA
>MINK01189248.1:0-11490 GCA_001735545.1 Phormia regina | reverse complement strand
TGGGTTAATCTATTGATATTATTAACATTTCAAGTAAATTAAATGTCAAAATCCATAACACTAATTAAGCAAATATGACAATAGTTAGTTCCCAATATTTAGAACATGTTCCTATATAAACTAAGGACTGATGCTAAAAATATTATCAGTTAATTTTTGATAAACCAACACTAAACACATAGAAAAGATGTTCAAATTTGTAAGTAAATAAGAAATTAAATTCTAAAAATAAACTCAAATATTTAATTATATAATTTTTTTTTCTCTATTTCAGATTGTTGTTTTTGCTTTTGTAGCCTCTGCATTGGCCGCACCAATTGATCATGATTCTTATGGTGGCCCAATTGAAACGCTATCTCGTGGCTCTAGTGAAGATGCCCATGCTCAAATTAAATCTTTATATAACGACATAAATGCTCATGGTTTCGATTATTCATATGAAACTACTAATAACATTAAAGTAGCTGCTAAAGGTGATGAGCATGGTAACATTCAAGGTGAATTCGGATGGGTGGATCCTAAAGGTGAACATATTGTTATACAATATATTGCTGATGAAAATGGTTATCGACCCACCGGTAATATTTTACCCACACCTCCTCCTATTCCAGAGGCTATTCTAAAGTCTCTTGAATATATACGTACACATCCCGCTTATGATGAAAATAAGCATCGTAATGGTGGACATTAAGTGAAAGGAACATCTTTAAGAAATAAATTTCTTTTCTAGATTTTCTTTAATGAAAATAAGAAAAGAGAAAAACGAACTTAATATAGTGAAAAAAAACTAATAATAAGAAAAAAGTTTTGTTGGATTTTTTATATACCACAAGTATTCGTTTGGTTGTTTAATAAAATATAATTATTATCCAGACACATTAACAAATTTCTTATCAAACTGTGGATTCTTTAAAATGTTTTTAAAGAAAAAAATTGAAACGGGTTAGTATTTATCATTGGCCGGCATTAAATAAAATGGAAAATTATAATTATAAAATATATATAGAACTTGCTTAGTTATAAGTACCTACCTTACAAGTTTTGTCGGCAAAATCAAAAGGATTTCATAAGAATTAATAAACTTGTTTGAGAATTTTATTCACATGAATGGAAGTTTCCAGAAATGGAAGATTATACTGATTACTTAGAAAAAAGGGTGTAAGATTTTAATTTATTAAAATTAAATTGTATTTATTTCTTTTTGAGGGCAAAAATAATTAAGTTTCCTTAGGTGATTCAATTAATAAAGAAAGTAACTTCGAGTCAAATTTTTGACCACTAAGTGGTCCGTTGTGTGTAACGTTCTTACTATCAACATATCCTAAACAAAGTACTAAGTACAGCAAGTAAGTACGGAATCCTATAACAGGCGGTAACATGCTTTTCCGCCGATCTTCCATATAAAGTGAAATTTTAAATTAGTTTATCATAAAAAACAAATTGCAAATGGTGGGAATAATAAATTATAAGCATATATATGATTCCTGCCTTTTCTTTTTTGATAATAATTAATTAATTTATACATTTATTTTAAGTTTTAAAAGCTCAAGTACTTTATTGTTTTTTGTACACAAAAACATTAGTGATGTCAATTAAAGATATATGCTTGCAATTTGAAAATCGCTAGATTTATTGGTTTTTAGTTTAGCGATTTATGTACATAATACAATTAAAAAAAATGACAGTATTTAAAAAATATATATATAAAAAATTTATTCTAAATGTCAAGGCCAACATTGTGAATTTAAATTTTTAAATTCAATTATTATTTAAACTATAAAACATAATTTATTTTTGCTGTACCTTGTTTAGAAGAATTTATAAATAATTAACATCGATTCACAGTTGCAAAAGTTGAAAGCCAAGATATGTAAACTTTAGCCCACCGTAGTGCCATCCATGGTACAGGCAACAATATCGGTTTAGTAGATTAATTTTGCATTTGGTCCCACTGTACATTGTGATTGAAATAACTATCGCATGATTGTCAAAAACTTGCACTTTTAAGATTATTAGTTATTGATTTGAAGTTATTCTTTTAAAGTAGTTTTTGATATTAACATTTTTTCATTTTGGCGTTTTTTATACCCTACACCACCATATGTGGTTGGGTTATTATGCGTCTCTGCTGATGGTTGTAAGACACAGAAAAAATTATCGGACCCTCACCTTAAAGTTTGTCTCAGAATCACCATCAACTAAACGATGTCCGTCCGTCTGACTAGCTGTCTGTTCATGTTAACACTCTGAACAAAGTACAAGTCGCAATTTTGAAGATATCTTAATGAAATATGGCATAAAAAATTATTTTGGCACAAGGACAAACTCTATTAAAATTGATTATGATCGGTCCATTATTTAACAATATCGTAATAAATTTTCGTACATATAAGTTTTATATTAACATGATTAATATCGGTCCATAATTGAATTATGACTTTAACGTGCACAGAGGCCATACAAATGTTAGTATCAGGTAGGTATATAAGTAGAAATAAAACTGCCAAATTTTATGATAATCGGTCCATAATTTACCATAGCTCTCACTTTCGGGTGTCGCCCAAAGTTCATAAAACCATATAGATGTTAAGATCAATGTAACATTCTGTAATTTTTATTTTAATTTAATATAATTATAATTGGCCCTTTCCCAAATTGTGGTACCTTTTTCTCTCGTATTTTATTTAGGACGATTTTATTTTTAATTTATTTATTTATTTATTTATTTATTTAGTTATTGGCCCCTTTTTCAAAAGATAGTTAATTAGTTTTTATTTGAGGTCTCCATTCATATTGACAATTCTTTTTCATTTAGGCGATTTTCCTTTCAGATTTTTTTACTTTTGGCGTTTTTTTATGATTTCTTCATTTTGATGTTTATTTTCTGCTTTTGCTGAGCAACATATTAGATTTAAAATCTTAAAGGCTATATAGTTTTTTATCAAATATTAAATACAGAAATCTTTTTACAAATTTTTGCATTGATTTATAATAAATTTCAGTTAGATTCGAATGCTTTTTTTAACTGAACACTCAAAAGTAGGTGCTGAACTACATATTAAAATATCGCTACTAAAAAATAAAATGTTCAGTATTTTTCTTTGTTTTTATGTGATTTTTCATTTTTTTTAACAAAAGACATTAATATAGATTTAAAAAAAAATGCATTCCTTTTTCAATATGAAATATATTTTATTTTAAATTATTATATACATATCTAAAGAACATACATACAAACAGTCTAAGTATTATAAATGCATTAAAATTCTAGACCTACAAATATTTATTATTAAAATATTTAATAGGCCTACGAAAACTATTAATTGGATCTCTATTTTTACATATTTTCTTAAAAGAAAATATAAAAAATAAACTTATCTTTTACACGATATCCATTCTAATGACCCTTACGATCCTCATATGAAGGATGGGTACGAATATATTCAAGAGCTTTTAAAATAGCTTTTGGAATTGGTGGTGGTGTAGGTAAAATATCACCACTAGGTTGATAACCATTTTCATCAGCAATATAGGTAATAGCAATATGTTCACCATTAGGATCTACCCATTCGAAATCACCTTGAATGTTGCCATGTTCATCACCTTTAGCAGCAGCTCTAATATTGTTAGTGGTCTCATAGCTATATTCGAAACCTTGATGATTGATATCAGTGTTTAAATATTTAATTTGAGCATAAGCATCTTCAGAGTGCTGGGCTAAAGCAGCGACTGCAAGAGCTAAGATAACAACCTAAAGTAGCAGTGAAAGTCCATTGTTAAGAGTTTAATAGTTTAAGGATTTGATAATTTAGTTAAGTTAACTTACAAATTTAAACATTTCGTCTGTGTTTAGAGTTTGTTTAACACGATTTAACTGTTAACTAAATCCAGGAAATTCTTAAGTTTATATAGTTTTTTATTAAGGTCAACTATTTTTAATTTTTTTTTTTTAATTTATTATCATTATGCATTTTTATATTTGGTTTAAAAATATCCATATCAACAGATGTTTGTATTATTAACCCATTAAGTTAGCATTTTCTGGGAATCTATGGTTTAATATAATTAATTTTTTATTTTCTTTAAACAATAAATCGACAAGTTTTTATTTAAATATTCATATTTTTTTTCAAAAACCGTATTAAAAAAAACCGGAAATATTAATATCTTTCGAGTGCTTTTGTCTAATGGAATTTTTCAGTTAGGATTTTGAAAGTCCAGTGGTAGGATGGGTAGAGAATTATTATAAATATATTATGATTTGCTTAAACAGATTCACAGTTAAGGTGTTTGTTTTTAAACATTAACTTTACGCTTTAAAAAATATATATATTTTTAATTGATATTCAGTGTCAATCGTCACAACTTTAATTGTGCTTTTAACACTGGTAGCAACAAACAAAGTTAAATTAAAAATTTAATCCAACTGGATTTAGAATATAATTAAAAGAAATCAAGAAATTGAAAACAAACAAAAAAATGTAAACCGGCAAACGATTGAGTGAAATATCAACTAATTATGGTGAAATATCAACTAATTATGGTGGATACCTATTTAAATAAAAAAAAACAAAGAGCCAATACAAGCAGCTTTTGATCTATAATTAGTGATATTTAATTAATTAATTAATTAATTGCAAAATTTTAAAAGATGTTGTGAAACATTTTGCTAACATCTCTATATTTAAATTAAATACTGATGATCTA
The DNA here is from genome assembly GCA_001735545.1 of Phormia regina. Classification (NCBI taxonomy): domain Eukaryota; kingdom Metazoa; phylum Arthropoda; class Insecta; order Diptera; family Calliphoridae; genus Phormia; species Phormia regina. The sequence continues at coordinate 6,783 of MINK01189248.1, read as the reverse complement.
TAAAAAGAAACAAAAATTGTGAGAACAAGATAATAAGATCATACACATATAAATACACAGAAAGAAATAATAATGGATTCAACTAAGAAATTTTGGATATTAATTAAATTTTAATTGACTTTGTTTAATTGATTTAACACATTATATACACAGAATAAATAGTAATGAATTCAACTACGAAATTTTCTATATTAATTAAAATTTTAATTGACTTTGTTCCAGTCATTTTGAAAAGAACTTCAAGTTTTTTTTATTATTATTAATGACTTAATTTTTTCTTATTTTTATTTAATATTTTATTTAAATTTTATAAAAACTTTATATTTATGATTAAAGAATAAAAATTAAAATTTGTGATTCTTTCGAATGTCAACGATTTTTTTTTAAATAAAAATCGCATGTTTGTATAAAAATTTAATTTTGTTTTGAAAAGAGGCTCCATAACTCCATAACTGTTGATCGTATTTAAAAGTAATGTAAGAAAGACTTGAAGTTATTTTTAATGAGATTTTTTTGCTCTTCTTTTGAATAAAATCAGACTAGTAGTTTTCGAGATATGCTTCAATATATAGTGCAACCTTCATAATTATTTAAATCGCGTTTTATCGCGAATACTAAAGTCAATTCAAAAGGAGTCAATTAGAGGGTTCGTATTTTGAAACCATGTATCCGAATTTACTAAGAAATTAGTTTTTTTCAATTTTATTAACTTTTTTATTAAAAATAATAATTAAATTTTCACTAAAACTTCAAATACAAAATTTCACCAAAAATCGTAATTTTTATTCCAAGTTCTCTAAAAAGTAATTTTAATTAAAAATCATTATTATCTTCTTCATATTAAATATCGTTATTTTCAACTCAAAATTTTATAATTTATAGTAAAGAATTCGCTTTTCTCGCAATTAAAAATTCGTTATAAATTTCACTCAAATATTTCAATTATTTCGCCGAAACTTTTAGTTTTTCAATAAATAATGTCATTAAAATTCATTTTTGACCAAAAAAAAAAAAGATTTTTTTATAAAAATAGATTTTTTTACTAAAAATAGATTTTTTACTAAAAATAGATTTTTTACAAAAAAATCGATTTTAGACTAAAAATTAGCTTTTCAAAAAAGGAATTGTTATTTCACTAAAAATTTAGTATTTTACTAAACGTTAGTGTTTTTCAATAATTTTACATTAAAAATCGATTTTAAATTAAAAATTTCACTAAAAAATAAGACCAAATCACCAAAAAGTAAGATTTTTAATAAAAAAAGTTTTTTCACTAAAAAAATGGTTTTTAATTAATAAGATTTTTAGCTGAAAATTAAAATTTTTAATTAAAAATAAAAATTTTCACTGAAATATTATTTTTTAAAAGAAGAATCATTTTCAATAAAGATTTAACATTTTACTAAATGTTAGTGTATCTCAATAATTTTACTGTAAAAATTGATTTTAAATTAAAAATTTCACTAAAAAATAAGACATTTATTAAAAAAAAAAATCACAAAAAAAAAAAAAAAAAAAAAAAAAAAAAAAAAAAAAAAAAAAAAAAAAAAAAAAAAAATAAGATTTTTAATTAATAAGACTTTTCACTGAAAACTAAAATTTTTTATTAAAAATAAAAAATTTCACTGAAATATTACTTTCGATAAAAATATATTTTTCACTATAAATGCAATTTAAATTTCTATTACAAATCTGATTTTTCAGTTTTTCACTAAAAAACTTGATTTTTTCTGAAATCCGATTTTTCACTAAAAATCGAATATTTTACTAAAAACCGTATATTTCACTAAAAACCCGATATTTCACTAAAAACCCGATATTTTACCAAAAACTCGATTTTTCAATAAAAACTTGATTTTTCACTAAAAATTCGATTTTTCGCTAAAATTCGATATTTTGCTATAAACTCGATATTTAATTAAAAATAATATTTTTCACTAAAAAAAATGGTTGGGTTTTCACAAATAATCTGATTTTTTACTAAACATTTTATTATTCATTAAAAACTCAATTTTTCAATAAAAACTAGATTTACTCAAAAGCTGCATGTTGTTTTTAAGGTGAGATATAGTATCTCTTCATATATTGACGGCGAAGCAAAAATCTGTCCACTTTACTTCGAAAAATGACAGAAATGCAACTTCCGCAACTTTAGTTTTAAAAATAGCTTCTTGTTATTTGAACTTTCGTATGTAATGGTAAGATCTTTGTCTACAATTCTCAAAAAATAAATTGTTCATATCCCTAATGAAATAAAGTGTTCCAAATTTCTAATTCTCATCTTTTATTGTTTCATTATTTACTTCCATAACATAACTCTGCAAACGAGAATAAATTAATTAATGCTGAGAGGAAAGATTAACACATATTCCTATATACAGTCCACCTTAACAAATAGTTTTAAAACACAAATAAAAATTTAAGAAATATGATAAAAATTAATTCTAAGATATTCTCACAAAATATATACATATATTTTTTGCATGAAAAGTTTATAATTTTTTTAACTAGTGTACCATTTTGTTCCAAAACAATTTATATTTTCTTTTTTGGAAACATAATAATTTTTTTATTTTTAAGGACGAACAAAATATTAAAGGTAGAAATTTTCAAAAATGCATTCTAAAATTGAATTCGCATTGTGAATGCATTTTTGAATTGCTGTACTTATAGTGAACAAATTCTTCTTATATATGCAATATAAATCGCTAAAAGCCGTTAAAAACTTTTGAAGGTATTGAATACTAAAGTTACACATTTTTGCGATTTTTCTTGACTTTTCGAAATTCAAAGAGATATATAAAAAATATTTTTGGGCGTTTTCTCTTAGATTTGATGATAAATTAATTTTATTATAAATTCTTAATTTTTGTTGTCTTAATGATATATAACATTTAATATAAATTTTGTTAATTGTGTGTCATTTTAAAATTCTTATTTTCCTCATGTTATCTTTAACATCATAAATTTTTCTCTAATAAATTATTAAAGTTTATATAGTTCTGATTAATTGCAATAAATCTGTTGGATAAACTAGTCTATAAAATAATTTTTCATTTGAAAAGGCAAAAAAAAAAGAAACAATTTAAATTAATATAAATTAAATTGTACTAGGCTTTTTTCCTAAACAATTTTTCATCAAATTTATTAAATCGAAACGGCCAGTAGAAGAAGCAAACAGCAAAAGTCTTGATATGAAAACATTCTTAAATAGTAATTTTTCAATTCAGCACACAAACATAGTTGCACACTTATACATACAAATACTTACTTATAGAAGAAAAACCTAATCAACACTTAAAATTTTTGCCAAAACAATTTTAATCATTTGATCCACAAAAACAACCACAAATAAACTCTTTTTTTTTTTGTGGAGAAAATCTAAGAACCAACATAAACATATACATGCACACACATACACACGCACACATAAAAATACTTATAAACATTCAAAATCTACAGGAGTATGTGTAAAATGCATTTGTAAATAAATTCTTTTCTCTCTGTAGTTGCACTTGTTTCAAAGTGATTTATCTTTTCTTTTTCCAAAAAAAATCTAAAAAANNTTTTTCCAAAAAAAAAAAAAAAAAAAAAAAAAAATCTTGATAGAATTTTCAACACTCCTACAATGTTATTATGCCACTTACAAACACATACACACATACAAATTGCAAATACATCCAATACCCTCACAAAGTTACCAACATTTAGAGTCCAAAAAAAATCTCAGTGATTTTAAGTTGTTCCATGTGTCCTGCTTTAAGTCCATAATAATCAGGCTACAAGAGCATAAATTACATTTCCTGTATTTTTGTTAAACTCTCTAGTTCCCTTACTCCACTTTGGTAAGAAAATAAAAACAGGAAATAGTATTTTCCTGACACTTTTATACACATATGCAATATAAGCCAGTTGAAAATTGCATTTTCATCACAAGTGCTGGGACAGCCTGTGTACGTATTGAAAAGAAGCAAATAAAAAAATTCAGTACCAAAAAACAATTAAGGTCTAAAATTCTTAATTGTAGTACTCATTCAGATTTTCAGTCAACAAGACTTGATAGGCAGCCTTAGAGAGAAAAATAACAAACTGCAGTATGCAAGAATAAAAAATAAAAAAACAATGAAAATTCCAAAGATGTATGAAATCTAAACATTATTGCAACTGACATGTCAAACATGCATACATCTTTACGCCACACAAAACCCCTGAATGTATGTGTGTGTTGTTGTGGCTCTGGTGGGTGCTTAAAAAAATGTCATCCTTAGGCCAGAGAACGAGCCTTAAACTGAAGTAAAGTGTTTGTCAACGTTGCCACAATGCAGTTTAAATGTGGCATCTAGACGCGACCAATAGTACTTGCAACCGAATACTCACACAAACATTGGTACAAAATAAAACCTACAAGTTGTTGTTGATGATGATGATGATGATGACGACGACGATGATGTTGTCGTCGTCATCATACAACAAGTGACAGTCACAAAACCTCGAAATTGACCAAAAGTATAGTTGATTTTGGCAATGTGTTTCCCATACCTCCCACCACTTTTTAACTGTTATTAAACAAACATACACACACACTAATACTGTGAAAGATGCTGAAATAAAAAAAAAATGGTAAAACATTTCTACATGTCGTAAACAACATGCATCACAACTCGTTTTTGGGGCTACAAGATTTAGGCAACATGCAAAAATAACAACAATATGATAGAGTTTTGAGACTACATCATTTTGACATAAAACTAACATTGTCACCATCAAGGTTATTACCACAAAAACCATTACCACCTTAGACCAATACTACCACGAATGTTGCTACTATGACAACTACTTGTATGACGAAAACACCGCCAAGAGGTGCTGCAAACATATACCAAAAATCATGCTTTAAGGTTTGTTAAAGACAATTTGGGGTTTTAAAGGAGTAAGTTCTTTAGTTTCTATAATAATTACTTCATATATGTATATTGGTTATATAATTTTTTTATTGAAATTGTATTTGAAGAAAATCAGTTTTAACCAACTACATATTGGTCATTATTATTAATAATCTTTTGTCATTTTTTCAAATTGGCCAATTGTTTTTTAACGGCTACTTAGTTGCACAATTTTTTGTTATTACATGAGTTTTTCAGAGATCGAAACAAATACTAGTCAAATAGTGTCAGGTGTGGTTCGTGGCATTTTAGCTGCGTTTTAACTGATAGTAAGTCGGCCTAACAAACTGATAGTAAGTCGGCCTAACTTCTTCAAATGGTCCCAAACTGTCTGAAGGTTGAAATTTTGTGCCTCTGCTACTCTGTATGCCGGTTTTGTCCCACCTGTTTGAACTACTCAGCTCGAGATAGATCGCTGACAACGAGCGGATTGAAGCAAACCATACTTGGGCTCGGCATTCTTACAATTTGTTTTTAGGTATATTTTTCCTATAAGCGAACATCACGTAACGTATTTTTTCAGGTATTTCACTCGTTTTCAAATGAAAATAAATTTCTACAATGTATCACGATTGAATGAAGGCTACCCGATATATTTAATGACGAAAAGACTGTATACTTAGTTTTCTCTCAAAAATTATTTTAAAAAATATTTATTCTACGTATTTTTATAAAAATTTAACTAAAGCTTTGTTCTTATTTGTCAAATATTTGGCCAAAATTACGTCTATAAATTAACAAATCTAAAAAAATTCTTGATAAGTAAAAAAATATCTTCCCATTAAAGCGGAGAAATAAGAAAATTGTTTACCGTTTTAGACAAATATTTGACTAGACTGACTATAGCTTCAGAATTTTTATATTAGATGAATTCATAACCTCCATTTGAGAAATGAGAACACTTGAAATTCTTGTGCTGGGTGTAACAACATATCTAGATCCTCGAATTATCTGTGCAAAATTTCGTTGCTGTACTTGCTTCTGTTGAAGAAATATCAGCGGGAAAATATGAACTGAAGTTACGAGTATTTGACCAATAACTTTTTTATTTATTAATCGATTTTGCCCATTTTCAATACCAAATATTTCTAATATAAAGAAAATATTTTCACCAAATTTCGTCCTCGTAGATGTTATGAGCCGAGATCTTTCCTTATTTCAACAGACATATAGACCGACAGGTAAACAGACAGATCGATGGATAGACAGACAGACGGACGGACTGACATTGTTAGATCGACTGAAAATTTTAGAAGAACCCAAAACATACATAGATATATAGTTCGTAGAGTCATACTACATATTCTTTTGGATTGTGGATACAATTGCATTTGTAATTATAACTACGGAAAGAGCTCTTTAATTTATACTCAGAACAAACATTTTTTTTCTTTTCAGCATCTTTCAGGATCTTGTTTATAGCAGCATGAAAACTATTTACATTCTAATAAATTCACAATGAAATGAACAAAAAAATTGTACAATAGTTGCATTATAGTTGTATTATTTTTTAATTTTTATTATACAGGGAAACACTAATAGCAATTTGTAAAATTTAGGAGGTTGTGCTATATACTGAATCATATCTCGAAAACTTCTTGTCTGATTCTATTCAAAAAATTCAGATTAAAACTGACAGCTTTGGAGATATTTATGTGAAAGAAGTTGGAAATTTATAAAAATTAAAAAAATATATATAAATATTTTTTTTTTAAAAATTATCAAAAATCGAAAATATCAAAAATTCTATTTTTTATTCTTTAATGCTGAATATAAATTTCTTGCCAATTAAATGAGATACATTTTATTAAAGTCAATGCATAAATTTTGATTTTATTCA
>MINK01189247.1:0-14791 GCA_001735545.1 Phormia regina | reverse complement strand
GGAATATATACTAGCAATGAAAAAAATCAAAGATCTAGACTGTCTTCATAGAAATATACCTTTTATGTTAATGTAGTTTATTTTGCATTCGATAATGTTATTACTTTTTAAGACACTACTTGATTTTAACTTTTCCCCAAATATCTTTTTACACGAATCTATAACAATGTAGCTGTCAGAATATTAGTGCCTTCGTTCCCATGGGTTCCTGATTTTTGAGAATAATTGTATAGTTTTTGTTTTGTATTTATGATGATCATTTAGTTTTTTGTTTATTTTTATTTCAATTCTACCCATCGTTTTTTTCTATTTGAATTTCTTCTTCGAAATTTTAACTTTATGCATTTGCAGCCATCCATGAAAGTGTATGGGATATTTATTTTTAATATATGAACTATTTCTGGTTTTATTACAATATATAGACAAAAACATAAAAAGTAAAAACATTATTATAGATAATATGTTTCCATGGTGAATTTTAAAAAATATATTTATTTTTTAAGAGAGATTACAATGACTTTCAAGGATATAAAGAAAATAATCTTTAAATAAATGATTATAAAAAAAGGAATTTAATTTATTGGTCTTTTTGTAAAGATTATTTAAATAATGTTTAGAATTAATAAATGAAAAATTAGATACGTTTTTTATGGAAAAGCTATATTTTTGAGCCATAATCACAATATAATTAATTAAAGTATATAAATAATTTATGTTAATACTCAGTACAAAATGCATAAGTTTCAAAACACAAGAAAATAGCAAGAGCTTGTTCTAATTTGGAGTATGACCAATGATTTTTGTTCGAAATTGTCATATTAGGAACTAGTTTCATAGAAGGGAACTGTTTCAGGACCTCCTTTTTATTTATCATTCTAATGGACTTTTTGCATAAGGCCACTTTCAAAATAAAATTAATATTCTAAATACTTTTTTTCCACTTTTTTATTTTAGGAATTTTCGAAATATTTTATACGAGTTCTAGGAAGCTATTCGAGCACCAGAAATTAGTTCTCACAAGTGATATAAAAGTTATTCAAAAATAGTTTTTAAGCAATCCATTAGTGTCAAATTTAGTTGTGATACCACTAGTTCTGAGGATGTTATTAATTATCAAAAGTGGTTTTGATTAAACCATTTCTAGAACTAATGACTTTAGAACATGTTCTGAAAATTTTCCTGGATATTTTTCATTATTAAATAATTTTTTTAATTCTCAAATTGCAAATTTTGTATTCTAATTATTTTTTATAAATAGAATTTAGTTTTTATCGATTTTATTTTTAAAACACATCTTAAACACAAAAGATGTTTTATATGTTCTCATTTGCCCTTCAACATTCATATTTGTTTTCCTCATATTGACACCAAAAAAATAACAATTTTAACAAACAGTTAAATCTTATGAAAACAATATCAATAAACACTTTATAATTTAACACTGATTCTTATGAATATGAACGATATTTTCCTATGAAATCCTACAAAAGCAAAACGTCATCATCATTCCCATCAATTTCATTATAAGCACTATCATCATCGACATCTGCTTTACTCATTCACTCGAAATTTGAAGCCAAAAATATTAAATTTTTAACAGAAATAAAAATAAAAAATCATTAAATGAGAAGAAAAAACCAAAGGCAGACTTCTTTCTATCGGTTTTCACTTCACGTTATACTAACAAGGACTCACTTTTATTTTATATGCATATTAACAAATACTTAAGATTTAACGATTCCTCTACTTAGTTGCTTGTTTTTTTACAAGGAAAACAACTTAAGACTGAAGAGCAGATACATGGAATTGAATGGTAAAACTACACACACTCTTATGTTTGAGTGGGAGAGCGAAGTGGAAAATAAGGAAAATTGACACTTGTGTTATTAAAAAACAAAACAAACGACTGAAACTGAACTGAAATCTCGTTAAATGAAATAAAATTTAAATAGTGATGATGATCATTATAAATAACAATGACAAAATTCTAAAACACATTGTTGCAAAGATGTCAAGAGATACAGGGAGATGCGTGTGATGTAACACGGTAACACGGTATAAAAATTACAGTTATATTTTGGTTCGAATAAACTACAGAATAAGTAAGAACCAAAAAGAACATGTGTAGTAAATTTATATATTGTTAACTATTTCTAAAAAGGGATAAAAATTGATAATTTCTTTGAAGACAATAGTAGTTTAGATTTTGTAGTCTTTTTAAGTTAAGGTTTACTTTTTTCCAAAAAATGTAATTTCTATGGTAAATAATGTGCAGAAAATTTCAGTTAGCTACAGTAATTATAAATATCGAAGAATTGTTTTCTAGAAAATTCAAGTTGTCTTTTTTTCTATAGTAAAAATCAATACCAGTTTATTATTATTTTTTGCGAAATAGACTAAATTTGTCTACAAAACTTTTATAGCTATCGACACATTTTCTATAGAAATTTATAATTCTCAATACAGTTTCATAGGCAAAGCGAATTGAATAAAACTAATGTTATCGACAATTTAAACTATTTCTGTTTACTGTATATATGTTTACACTGTACTCATACTCACGATGCTTGTTGCATCATATTACACAACAAAGCGTATTATGTTTTTGAATTTTATTTTTTAAATAAATACACACTTAAAGAAAACATTTTTACATAATAACAACCATATGATAAGATACATTTAAAAATGACACAACCAAAACGAATATACAATATTACGACTCGATTCTGTGAATAACTAATTAGAGCAACTAGATTTATAGTATTTCAAGGTTTATTTATACATAAAACAAAAACAAAACATGAAAATCCTTTTTAACCATACAAACAAATAAGATTTATGTCACACATTTTCCATGTTTATTTTCAAAGATTTTAACGATTATTTTCCAACTGATTTTTATTGATGAGCATCTAAGTAAGAAAAAGATTTTCTAGATTTTTGTTAACCATTTTTAAAGATCTTTTAGGATCTAAATAAAAATTGTGCCTGAACCCCACCAACAAGAACATCAACAATAAGAAAAAACATTGAGAACCAAAATTGTAACATGAATATTTAATGATGACAATAAGGAACAAATAAAAATAAAAATAAATTTGAAGAAGAAACAAAAAAGGCGCGGTTTAATTTAATGTTACGAAACAAGATTCATTTCATTTTGTATAACATGTGTAGTAAATTTAAGCTGATGTGTAACAAATTTTTAAATAATTTTTTCGAAAATGTTCATTTTCAAATGATGTTCTTTTTTTTTTGTCTGTTTTTATTTTTTATTTTTATTACTATTTGATTTCTATGGTAGTAAAAACCAGTCAGTCATAGCTAGCCACAACATATGGGTTAATAGACACCAGAAATACCAACAAGAATAGTAATACAAATGCTAAATAGAGTCAAAGAACATTAAATGTTCTAGACTCTGGCATTAAGAAAAATAGTGTAAAATGCGTGAAAAATGTATTCAATATTATCTTTAGGCAGGCAGGTCATGTTGGACCAATGCCATATGTTTTTTCTGCTTCTTTTGACTTTTTACAGTCTTCAAGTATGTATGTATATTTGTAGTTTTTGTTATTATAGTCTGCTGCTTTATGGCCAAAAAGCCGAACAAACAAGCGACCACATTGAGCCTTCTTTTGCCTTATGTCATTGTTGCTGTTGCTGCATTCAAATAATTGCTTTTGAACAAACAATTGATGCTCTGTTTTTGATAGTGGACTAAACACAAAGAAAAATACAATTTTGTTTGTATATTTGACTGAGTATTTGTTTGGGTATTATTGGGTTGACTGGTGAGTTGTTTCGTTGGTTATTTGGTTGCCATGTCGGCTTGTTTGTATATTTGAGTGTTTGTAGTTTTCTTTTTTTTTCTATGTATGTTTGATGATTATTTGTGTTCTTTGATATTGGTTTCAATTTTGACCTTGTCTATTGACCATAAAAAGGCACAATTAATTTGGTTTACTGTACAAAAGAAATTAAAAAAAACATAAAATTTAAATTGATTTAATACGGTTATAGTTGGTTAAGATATGTCTTTAAGAGGCAACAAATATTTTGAAAAATTAGGAAACATTTTTAGAGATTATATAGCTCAAAAGGCCTGGGAAAATATTTTATATTTATTAAAATTTTATTTTGTTATACCAATTTGCAGATTGCAAAACTGTCATTTGTAAATTCTTAATATATTTAAAAATGCTTTGTGAGTAGATTTAAATTGTATATATTCTGAAAGCTTCCTATGAAATTTTTGGAGAATCAAAACAAGCCCTATGGGAATCAAAACAAAGCCTATGGGCTTTCTCAGCAATGTTTAGAATTAAATCGATCAATTTTATAAATCCGCGCAAAATATATGTTTTTTAAGTCGATATTCATGAAAATAGTTTAGGCAATAAAAAGTTAAGAGAACTTAAAAAATTCTCATAAGAAATCATAGTTTGTTGTCCCCAGATCTTCCCCATAGAGATGAACGTTTCGATATCTACTAATGATTTAATACCAAAAAAATAACCCCCCCCTAATTTGCCACCCTTTTTAACATTTGAACTAAGTATTATCAAAAAATCATTAAGTAATTCCCCTATGGCTCCTTATCTTCCCAAAAAGGGAAGACATAAGAACACAATTTGAGTTCTCTTTTAATTGTTTGTATGTTAATATAAATAAATATATAAATATTTACATAAAAACATTTAAGGATTAAATGTCATTGTAAATAAGTTGTAAATCTATGTTTGCATATGCACAAAATACAACTCGTTAAAAATTTTATTTAATAGATTTTATTTTTTTTTTTTCTGTCTCAAATTAAAATTTATTACTTTAGAAAATCACATAAATTTTAGTAAAAGAACTTCTTAAACAATATCATCAACAAACTACTCCACTAAGGAGTTTAGTCTGCTAAAGTGTGTAACAAACTTGCAACATGAAACATAAACCTATTAAAATAGTTTGCTGTTCTGTTGCAATAAAAATTAAGTAACAACAACTAAATAAGAAACATGTGTATTCGTCTAACTAAAGACGTATGGACAGACAGACGGATACATAGGAAAGAACAGATAGATGCACACACATAAATAATCATTGTCACCATCATCATTTACATGACTATCAACAATTTACATACTCACGCACACAGCTACACAAACATATACATGCAACATATAAAGTAATAAAGTGAGGAAATTTATTTATTTGTTCATTGTTGGAGGTGCAGCAGTTTACGTTTAAAATACTTTTTAATTTTTTTTGTTATTATTACATAAAATTCCCTAAACAAAATTACAACACAGACAAACACATGTTAGTCTGTCCCCAAATGTTTGTCAGTGTATATTTTTAAATGCATGAGGGTGTAAAAGTGTTACAGTTAACTCTTCGTTGATGATAAGAATATTTAAGTACATAAGCATATTAAAAACAAACTCCACTTATTTTACACACACTTTCACATACATACGTACTTAGTAGTTGCATAACAACACTACAATGCAACATTTTCTTAACAAAACTCATCAATATTAGAAACGCATACACTTACATATAACCCTCACACACCCATAGAAATCCTTAAGAAAAAAATTGTCCTAGATGTAGGAAAAAAAAAACTAAAATAGAATTAAAATCTCCTACAGCACAAGTACTTTAAATATTCTCTAGAAAATAAAATAAAAACAAAAGAGCAAATAGGACTCTTATTTCGAAAGAGCTGTAAGAAAAAATATAAAATATGAAGCGAATTAAAACTAAAGTCTTAAAAAAAACAACACTCCATACACTTCGACATTTTACTTCATTTAACTAAATCCTCTATATAAGTTCTCCTGTATTTTTGTGATTTTTTGTTTGTTATTGTTGCTATTGTAGAGCGTTTCTACTCCTTTACATATGTCCTATGCATACTTTAGTTCTTTAGTAGTTTTTTTAGAATTTATTTTTTCGTCTCTCTTCTGTATTATTTCCAACTAAAAGCAATAAAAGAACCAAAGAGGATAATCCAGCATTTGTTTAAGTAGCTTTTTGTGTTTGTTCAATAAATACTAGCAAATAAACATTCAAACCCACACATACATATGTATATGTGTATAAGCAAATGTACTTTAAATTTAAAATATAGTAGCTATAGTCTGCTACCAAATTCATACATACATTTACTCTGAAACACAAGAAAAAAAATAAAAAATTCTGAAAATAAACATATGTCCTTAATACTCCTATATGAGAACTTATTTTACGCCCATTTTAATCATTCTTTTGTCTCTGCGGTCTGCACATGAAAAGTAATCATTTTAACTGAGACAACAAAATATTTTATTATATTCGTATTTTAACAAAAGATCTCTTTTTTATTCTATAACTCGGTATTTACTACACACAAATATACTTATATTATATGATGATGATGTCCTTTTATTATTTTTGATGGATTTTTTGAGACTTTTATTTATTTTAATTTTAAAAGCCGTATTAGATTTTTTTACATATTGGATTAAATAGAGAAAAGTATTTTTTAGAAACAATGATAAAGTAAGTAGTAATAATGTTTTGGGTTTTAGCCAGGACTTTTTTTAATTCAATTTTAGCGTTTTATTTATTTAAGACTAAAGCAATCTTGATTCTCAAGCATATAAATCAAACGTCTTATTTGTGGTTTATAGTTTAACAGCCGTATTCACAAAAACTTAACAAAGCTTTAGTAACCATTTTTAAGTAAATTTCCTTAAAGTTGTCTTCAGAAACGATGATTTGCTTATTACCTTTGTTAAGAAACAAACATTTTACACTTTCAAATATTTTAATATTGCTATCGACCTACTTTAAGGCTCTTATTAAAGCTTTTAAAAATTTTGTTTTTTCCCTTGTTTTGGTTTTTTTGGGATTTTATACCATTTTATCAAAAAAAAAACAAAATAATAATACATTTTTGATTATTCATAAATTTTTGACAAAAATTACAATATTTTTAAATGTCTGGATGTTGAATTTAATTGCAAAATTAAAAATTTGTGTAAGATAGCTAATTTTCAAAACGTATTAAATGAATTCGGAACACAATAATAATTTCTTGGATCATTTATAATCTATAAGATATTTTTAAACTATTTTATATTAAATCATAAACATTAAAAGGAAAAAGTATTTCTAGGGTGTTTTGCAATAAAATAATAATATTTCAATAATAACTCAACTGCAATGTTCGCCAGAATTGAAAAATTTCATTGTTTTCTATTGGCAGACCATCAATTCAAATAGAACCATTAATATATAACGTTTAGATTATGGTGGTAAAAATTAATCTGTTATTCAACTCCGGGTTAAAATTTATGCATTTTAAGCAGAAAAAAATGGATGTAAATAGTTAAAATTTTATCGAGATTTTAAAAAAAAATTGTAAACAAAAAAATATGAAATAAGTGGATGCTGATTTCATTCACAGAATTTAGTTATTCGGATGAAATTATAACACATTCAACAAAAATAAAAGAAATTAATTTCTGTTTTGTATTAATATACTTTACAATAAACAAATTGAGGTTTTTCATCAAAAATAATTATAGAATAAAACAGTCGACGAATAATTTATTCTTACTGCTAACACACTGACAATAAGAATGACAGAGAAAATGAGAAGTGTTGCCTACATAAAGAAATAAAAAAAAAAAAAACAGTTTATTAGTTAATAAACATAGTAAATATTTTTTTGAATACGATTTTCTTAATAAATACATTAAGATCTTAATTGTGTATTAGCTAGCATGTACATTAAACATAAATTAACAACATTTTGTGAATACGGCTGTTAATGCTTAACAAATTAAATGAAACCGATTTTTTTTGTTATTATTTTGAGATGTATTTGTGTTTTCTATGTATGTCGGTTTTAATATGACTATTCCAATATCCAACTTGAAAACCTTTTCACTTCTTTCAACTATATTGTATGGACCTACATACGTATGGTTGTTGTAAAGATTTTCTTTGCTCTACTCGTACAAAAACATATTTACAAGTGGAAAGGTCTTTTGGAACGTATATACCCGCATTAAGATGTTTGTAATCCGATAAATATGAACGAAAATATTTGAAATATTCTTTCAATTTATTTAAAAAAAAAAANNNAAAAAAAAAAATAATAGCCTAATTCTGTAACTCAAACGTTAGATCTGTTATCGTCAATGACATATTTTTTTTTTCAATTTTGTACTCCATAAACAGTTTATTTTATTTAACATAATGAAATTCTGTTACGTAACTATAACAGAAAATCATATTTCATAAGCAATGTTAAAAAACTTTGTTTGTCAATTCTGACGATAGCTATTCTAAGGGTGATAAGGAATTATTTTCAATGATATGAAACGATTTTGCAAAAAAGAAATGGTAAATTAATATTTTGGTTATATTTGTACATGTAGATAAAGATAATCAACCGTATTCACAAGAAAGTTGTTAATTTATGTTTGATGTACATGCTAGCTAATACACAATTAAGATCTTAATGTATTTATTAAGAAAATCGTATTCAAAAAAATATTTACTATGTTTATTAACTAATAAATTGTTTTTTTTTTCTTTATTTTCTCTCTCATTCTTGTTGTCAGTGTTATTAGCAGTTTATTCTATAATTATTTTTGATGTTCTAGTACGTTTTTAATCATAAATATATTTTTTATTTGCGGAAAAAGCCTCAATTTTGCTTATNNTTAGAAAGTTTATTATATTAATAAATAATATAATTAAATTCCAATACAATGTTAGTTAATAATTTTATTAAAAAATAATTTAAAATATTTTTTTCTGTGTATATAAACAATTTTCTAACGTCTTCATTTTGAAGAGAAAATATTTTTTACTTGACATTAATCATAACTGGCACTTTACCGAATTTTGTTTGACGCTATTTGCAAGATCAAACAACTCCAAACATTTTTTAATCAAATAATTTTTCTAGATATCACAACTTGATCACGTTTGATTATATCTTCGATTGGAATCTCAATATTTATGTAATATTCACTTAAATTATTAAATATTTAAGAATAGTTCAACAATTTCTTACAAATTCATGTTTAAGCAATATTTAATAGTTAAATAACGAAAAACATAAAATTATAAATTCATTTATTGATTTGACATTTTTTTGACAATCTTCTTACCTGTTCATGAAAAAATGTCAATGAATATTTCAATCTAAATTTGTTATATAATTACTCAGTCACAGAATATTAATATAAGACAAAAACCCTATTGATAAAATTTCATAAAAAATATTTTTCTAATTTTAAAAATTTTAAATATAACTTCTCAGAAGAAAAAAAATTAATATGTTTATTGCAACAGAAAACGTGTTATTTTTTTTTCATAACAAATTTACTTACCTATGACAACAAGTGTTCACATTTATTTTGTTTAACAATTGATTTTACTTGTAATTAATTCACATCATGTTTTCTATTAGGATTAAATGGAAAAATCAGAAGAAATTCTTTTTAAAAGAAAATTAAAATTCTTTAAGAAATTTTTAGTAGAAACAATAAAATTATATATGTGTGTAGACGGAAAATAAATATTTGAATTTAAAAATTTTGTTATAACAATTAAACATTTTCATTAAAAATTCATAATTTTCATGAAAAATTTATCATTCTCATTAAAAATTTATCGTTTTCTTTAAATTTTATTTATTAAGGTACAATTAATTAACTAATTGTTAGGAATTTAAGTACATTATTATTTTTTTTTATTTTATATTGTTGTATATTTTTCCATTTACTCTATGATCTAATTAAGATATAAAATAAATATTCTATATTCTATTCTATAACTATAACAAATAGAGTCTTTAAATTCAATTCTTCTTATCTCATTGAAACTGACAAATAAATAACCTTTTTAATCAAATCAATCAGTTTATTCTCCATACGCTCCTTAAGTTTCTACGAAACACTAAAATACAATTTAATTAGAAAAAGGTGTAAAATAAAAAGGGAAATTATAGTTAATGTTTTTATGTTGCTGCTCTGTTGTTTTTATAGAAAGCCAATTTCCTTGTTTTTAAGCGAGTATATTGTTGTTGTTGTTAAATTTTCCCTTTGTCGACACCTGGACTTTCACTTTTTTATTGTAATGTTATCCAGTACTTTCATATTCCAAGCAATAACACCAATAACAGCTAGAAACCCTTAAGAGCAATAAAAATAGTACAAAACCCTCTTTAAACGATAAAACTCCATAGAAACCATTTACGAGTTTTTTCGTTTGGTTTTTATTCCTGTTTTCAATATCTTTAAACGTATTGACATAAAATCGATTCTAACGAGTTATTCAGCACCCAAAACAGAAATGAAAACACCAAATTTAAGGTTGACATATAGGGTGTCACTAAAAGGAGTGTTGAATAATTTTTCCTATTATAAGTTCTATTGGTTTCCTCTAGTAACAATAATTACACAACTTCAAAGTTTATATGACCATTGACTAGTCGAAGTTATCCTATCCTGGCAATCGATCACAAGAATCTATAGAATCCGCGAATTGTCTTATTTAAACATAAATCGGAAAGATTTATATATCGTATCAGAACTTAAAAAATTACACAGAAAAAGGTAAAAATCGACTTTAAATAGACAAAACGAGCTGAAATTGTTTGAAAATTGATTTAAATTTATTTTATTTCTATATTTTTATAGACAAATCTTTAATTTTTCTTTATATTTAAAAACTAATTTTTAAACCAATTAATTAATTTTTTATATTAATTAATAATATAATTGAATTCCAATACAAAATTAGTTAATAATAAATAATAATTTTACAAAATAAGTTGAGATATTTTTTTTATGTAGAATCAGATTAACTCAAAATATTTATAATAAAAACTTCTCTCTTTTTAAACACTCTGTTGTATAAAATTTTAGTTACTATATAACGTACAAAAATTCAATACAACACGCAACTCCTTACAGCATTGACAACGTTCGGTTGGGCATAAAGTACCTTTTTCAAAATTTGGCTACGTTATTGTCAAACAAATGTCACCAAATACCAACAGCAATAACAATAACTAATCGTATAGAAAATAAAACACAGGACAAACTACTAACAAGGACAATATAAAATCTAATAAAACCTATAAAATGTCTAAAACGTTGACACAAACACACGAGCCAAATTCAAAATGTGTAGAAAAAAAGTATCAAAACAGAAACAGCCAATATCAAATGGTAATAAACCAAACAACACACTAACTAACACTATCAAACTATATATCTAAGAGAGAGTGTGTGTTTATAGTCAACATGTGTGTGTTAGTATAAGTGTATTTGTACGAGGAGCCGCTTTTAAGATTTAAGAAATTGATAAGAAAATACCCTAGAAGACAAAAAAATAAGTCAGACAGTTATTTATACTTCTAACACTACTACAGTCTCATTTAAACCAATATACTATCTGCCCCATTACGACTTTAAAGTGATGTCTTGAATATAGAAAAAGAGAAGAAAAAAAGCGTTTAGTTTGGCATAAATATTGCATCCTTAATGTTGTTTATGTTTCTTCTAACTACAATTCTACAGACAACTTTGTAACTATTGATTTTACTTTATGTTGCGTATAACTATATGTATGTATGTGTTTATTTATTTGTATCTGTAAAAAAGCCATGTGTTTAAATGTTGTTTATGTATAATTTTTTGTTGTTATTTTGGATAAATTTTAAATGCAAAACGTGGCTCTAATAGTAGACTCTTAAAACTCACACACCCTCAACATCTACAATCATCATCATAGTCATCAAAAAAGAAAAAAAAGTAGAAAAAAAAATAAATGATAAAAATAAGTATTTGCTTTGACATTCGTAAACCAACACGTGTGAATGTTTCTCTTTGGCTTGGAGACACTCCTTAAACTTAAAAGTAGATGAAAACGATGATGATGATGAAAAAACCACTTGACAACCTTTGGATGTTTAAGGTGCTAAAGTAGTACATTCTTTTGCTAAATAAACATATGAACAGGGTATTTTACTATAAAATGTTATTGTAAGCAAGGGAACTAAACAATTTATTCTTAGAATTAATTATAAAAAGTCCTTCCAAGATTTTAATAAAACAGCTCTTTTAAGAGTACCTTAGACTTATGGATAGTATATGACTAAACTGAACTGAATGACTGACTGGCTAGTACCTAGTACGTATATGAGTATTTTACACTCTACTTATACTTGTTTATTTCTCTACCTATACATACTCTCATTCATTCTTATAAATAACAAATACATACATCCTCTTGTATTCATTCATACATATAAAAATAAGTAACTAAGACTAAACGTGTGTTAGTCTAAAATAAGTGTGTACAGCAAATTTCTTGATAAATATAACATTTTATTTATTTTTATTATTTTTTGCTTTTATCTTTTGTCTTAGTTTTTTAAAATATGTGTAATAAATATGAAAATCCAACAATCTCCTTTATCACTGCTTTACATCTGAGTATTAAATTCTCTACGATTTACTTTTAGTGTTAATTTAATTTTAAATAATTTTTAAAAATTTTAAAAGTTAAAATATATAAATATAAATATAAAATATAAAAAATGTATAAAACAAAAATAAATAAATAAATATATATATATATATTTATATATATTTATATATATTATTATAATTATATAGTATATATATAATATATATAATATATAATATATATTAATAATTAGGCTATAATATATATATATATAATATATTATTATATATATATATTATATATATATATGAATATATATATATATATATAATATATATATATATTATATAATATATATATATATATATATAATATATTATATATATATAATAATTAGATAAATATTTATTAGTATACACATAAACATTAGGAGTTTGTAAATTTTAATTTTCAAAAATGGTTTCAAGTTTGAAATTTTTGCCAAAACACATGAAACTAATAAGTAACACGTATACTTTTCGAGATTATACAGTTTTCAAGACCAACTAAATATCTTTTTTTTAAATGTTACTCAAACATATAACTTTCTATATGTTTTAGTAACATTTAAATACGGTCCTTGAGATGTTTATGGAAAAATTATTTTTGAACACTTCTAGCTTAACACTGTATCAACTACATATTTTGCAAGTGACATTGCTGTCAGTACAAATTTAAAAAGACCATTTGACAATTGTGGCATAGAATGCAGTATTGTTTTAGTATTGAAACATAAAGATACTAAAGCATAAACAAAAAACAAACAATCAAACCTTACCACATTCTGCGTTAAATGCCATAGATACCTAAAAATATATGCAACTGACAAGAAAAGTTCTGCAAAGGTTAAATGAAGATTACAATGGACTTCACAAAATATACATATGATCTCAATGTCTACAAATTTGTAGTTGCAAAGGTGTTGACAGAAAAAAATTTATTCTGAAACTAGACCACTAGATAAATTTGTGTTTATAAGATATCCAATAAGTTTTTCGCTGAGGTCATTTTATAACAATGTATTCGTATAGAAGTCAAAGAACTGTTTCTGGGATCTCTAGTGAAAAATGGAGTCCATTTCCATCATTATCAACTTATTAATATCGTCTGTAGTGTCGAATTTGCTAGAAATGCCAAACGGGACTGGTTTTTGCAAATCCTGGAATTCGGGATTGTATAATTTCAAATCCCGTGACCCGTGTTTTTTTGGAATTTATTTATCAGATTTAATTATCAGAATATATTTTAAATATAAGAAAAATTAAATTTTATTAACATCCCTACAAGCAAGAAAACGAAAGTAATTTGAATTCGTATTGCTTANNAATTCGTATTGCTTAGAAGGAAAAACATTATCGCCGCAATGTTTATATTCATATTGCGGTAGTTTCTCCCTCGTGATATGTTGTGCGTCACCAGCCATATATCTAAAGAATAAAAATTCAATGTCCGGGCGCATTGAATTGAATAAAATTATGCAAATTGCTATATAATCATCTATGTGAAAAAATTAACGTCAGATAATATTCCGGAATATTTAATAATAGTAAAATTATTATTTATAATAATAAAAAAATATTATTGATAAAGTAAAAAGTAAAATCATGCCATATTTTTTAAATTTCTAAATAAAATCGACAAATGAAAAATGTGACAGAAAAATAAAAGTATGTATTGCATAAATTTCTTCTAAATGAAATCATCAATTTATTGCGGAGGTTATAATCACTTTACTGAAAAAGGACGAAGTTTGATGATACATAAATGACAAAAAATAACAATTTGTGTTTGTTTCACAATTTTATCTAAAATGATACAAATATTTTATAAAAATATTGCTGTAATGATTTTCTTCTAAATAACAAAGAGAAGATATCTTCCAAATATTTGTAGAGATATTTCAATTAAAGAAATTAAGTTCTATATTAAAAAGCAAAACACAACGTTCTTATTTATATTTTACATTCTGTTTAGCCGTATGTTAATTTTTCGTTCAATCCCGGGATTCGGGATCGAGAGGGTAAAAATGCATTTATAATTTTAGCTTAGTTTGGTCTATGGTTTAAATTATAAGTAATTTATTACAGCTATATTTTCTATGATCTTGAGTGTATGTATCTAATTTTCATTAAATTTATCCCAAAAATATCACGAAAGGTGCTTAATTAATCACCCAATATAAACTGTTTTTTAGATATATATTGTGGTATGTATAAATAGATAGATAGATAGATAGATAGATAGATAGATAGATAGATAGATAGATAGA
>MINK01189240.1:0-11488 GCA_001735545.1 Phormia regina | reverse complement strand
TTTTTTTGGTTTTTTTTTTTTTTTTTTTTTTTTTTTTTTTTTTTTTTTTTTTTTTTGGTGACAAAATTATAAATGTGTTACAAGTTTTAATGACTTGTGAACAAAATCTTTATGATTTTCTTACACAACATTAAGGGAAATATCTATCACATTATTTTCACATCACAAATTGTTATGCTAAACTAACTTAAGGTGTGAAAAAATTGTCAACTATTTAAAGAAAAAATCTAGATCAACAAAATCATAAAAATTTTACAAAATTAAAAAAAAAAAAATATTCTTATATTTAGGAAAATAAAATGTCATAACAAATATTTTCCTATAATAAATTTTCAAATAAAATAAGAATTATCAAAGGCAAATTTTTTTCTAATAAAAGAAAAAATTATAATTTATATTTATAAGACATTTACTGATATCTTTTTTCTCCTATAATCTTCTTTGGTTACAATTAAAAGCTTCTGCGACACTCTTTAGTAAATAAATAGCGATCGGTTTGTTGTTATGTTTAGCTTTTCTTTATTTATTTTTAAATAAATTTTAATTGCAAAAACGTGCACTTTATTAACACCATTTAAGAAAAAAAAACAGAAACAAACAATAATAAAAACAAAGATGCCTAGATATGAATTTTGTTGCATGTACAAACACAGTTTTGTGGCAACATGTTGGCAAAGTAGGTTACACAACAATATTTATGACAATAATTTAGTTTAAAGATTTTTTTGTCTAAATGAAATTGAAAATTAAATATCTTATCTTTTAAATAGACATTTTGTTGGTTTATTTTTTGACTAAAGGCTTGAGGTTTGAAATAAAAAAAAAGGAAATTGAAAATTAGTTTAATGGCCTCCTAAAAGCTTTTGGGAAATTTAATTGTAAACTTGGCTTAAAGTAAATAGTATGACCATAAATATTGTTTGCATTTTAAAATCATTGCCTATTGTTATTTTAGCCTTAAATGAAAATTATAATGATGAGGAGATTTTATTTTATTTAGTTTTTTCGTGCTTGTCTGTTTAGGCAAATCATCATAATAATTGTTGTCTACTACTTAATAGAAATGAATATCAATTTCAAGGAAATCAACAACAACAAAAAAAGTAATAAAAATAATAAAAACAGATCGTGATTTTGCTAAATTGTTGTTTGGACTAGTCTGTATAACGAATGATATTGATCTATGACAGTTTAAATTGATGGCAACTGAACTTGGGGTCATTTAAAAAATTGCATAAATAGAGAAACTTAAGTAAGAAAAATAGTGGCACTAGACTATTCAAAATATTAAAATTTGATTTTAAAGCTATTTAGGTAAAAATAAATCTTAAAAATAAAAAAGTAAAAATAGCTATTCATTTAGAGTAGATTGAATTTTTATTAAATTCAATTTTCATAAATTTTGTTAAAATTAAAACATATATTCTATTTACTGGTCTTGCTTCTTCTCCCTTAATTTGTTTGTCTTAATAAAAGAAAACAAAATTTTCTTAAAAGCTTTCTATGTAAAAACAACAACAACAACAACAATAGCAACAAATGGTAAATATAAAACAACTCAATTATGTTTGTCTTTTACTATAAATAGTGTTGCAACAACTAAATTTATAGTAATAGAATAGAAAAACAAAAGAACAAGGAATAATAGGGATACTAACAGTTTCGTAAAAGACTAGTCTTTAGGATATACTGTAAACTAAACTATGCATTAAACTATAGGTTTCTCTATTGACTATAATCTAGACTATAGATAAGACTATATTATAAACTAGTCACTAGTCTGTGCCACTAACTAGACGCTAAATTATGCTATAGCCCAAGAATTTTATTACTGAAATAAAATTTTCTTTCTAATCTCCTAGGAGCACCCTTAAACACTTCATATGTATTTGTTTTGCATACATCAACAAATTTTCTTTTTCAGCAAAATTTTTCTTCTACATACAAAATAAATTGTCTTTGTTTAGTAAATTTAAGAACAAAATATTGTTTGTTTAATAAAATTTACATTTTTCTTTCTTTATTTTTTTACTTTTAAACTTTTCATATATTTTCTATAAGTAAAACTAGCCATACAAGAGCTTACAACATGTGGCAAGTAAAAGATTATTTATTATTATTTGCATACTATTCTTACTACTAGTATATATGGCAACAAATTATTTTACATATTGTTTATGACAATTTTATTAGAACTATAAGTAAATCTATTTAAAACTATATTCTTTTCTTCTTCTTCATCTCTTTAAAAATCATTTAGTCATGCATAAATTTTATTTGTTAAGAAATTATTTATTTAAATAAATATTATTACTAAAGTAAGCAAAAAAAAAAAAAAAACTACTAAAGTAATTTTTTACTTGTGTAAATTTGCTAAAGTAAAACAAAAAAATAAAATAAAAAAAAAAAACAATAACCTAAATGAATAAATAAATTTGCAGATTGAATAAATTTAAATGAACAACAATTTTTCTAAATAAACCAATTAAATTATAATAATAACTTGTTGCAAATTTTATATGAATGTATTTTTAAACATGTTTACATTGTTGTTGTAATATAAAATATTTAATAAATTAGAAATTTTATAAATATTTTGTCTAAATTGCAAAATTTGTAGGCAATTATGTAAAATGTTTATTTAGTACATGATAGTTAACGCCATAAAGTATGCTAAACAAAATATTTGAAAAAAAAAATAATAAAAATATACTAAAACAAATGATTATGACTACAGAATAGAAAAATTATAGAAAAAAAAACCTAAATTAGACTAAATTATAGACTATGGATCAGACTAAATTATAGACTATAGACTTGATTATAGACTCGACTATAAAATATACTATAAAATAAACTATATACTAGACTATAAAATAGAGTATAGACTAAACTATAGACGCGACTATAAACTATATTAGATATTAGACTATAGACTGAACTATAAACTCCACTATAGTCTATAGATAAGACGTTAAACTTTATTATAGACTCGACTATCGGTTCGACTATAGACTAGATTACAGTCTAGTAAACGAAACTAAAGACCAAATTATAGACGAGTCCATATAGTAGACTATAAACTAGACTATAGACGAGACTACAGACTAGACTAAAGCATAGATTATAGAAAAGACTAAAGATTATAAAAAAACTAGATTATAGAATGGACTACAGACTAGACTATACAATAGACTATCGACTAGACTATAAAACATACTACAGATTATATAGACTAGAGAATAAACTACAGACTAGACTATAAAATATACTATAAAATAGACTGTAGGCTAGATTATAGATTCGACTATGGACCAGATAGGCTATATACTCGACAAAAACGAGACTATAGTCTTGACTTTAGGCTATACTATAGACTTAACTATAGACTAGACTACAGACTAGCTTATAGACTTTACTAGAGACTGGACTATTGATTAGACTATAGACTCCACTATACATTCGACTATAAACTAGATTTTATACTAAACTATAGACTAGACTATAGAATAGATTATAGACTAGACTAGAATATAAAATAAACTATAAAATAGACTACACTATAAGACGGACGATAGGCTAGAATATAGAGTAGACTAAACTATAGAATAACCATAGTGTAGACTACAAACTAGACTTTAGACTATATGCCCAAACTCAAGGCACCTGAAACAGCGTTTCAGCAGCAAAGGCTCACGCACTCGACATATCGACCACCCTATCTTTAGTTTTCCCATTTGCAGGGCTTTCTTAACGGCGGCATCTGGCAAGCTAATCCTAGCAGTTTGTGTACCGCCGTACGCTTTGCGAATGTTTTTAACCGCACTCCTGTCTAAGTCGGATATGTTGAGTTGATCCACCAACGCAGCACAGATATCCTCTTCAGTTGTTATTTCATCTAGAAATTTTCGACAATTTCATTAAATTTCCCTGTCTCTTCCCTGCTTGAGGCGCTCACTTCCAGTAATAGTTCACCTTTCTGTGTCCTGCGGATTCTTCTGACCTTCTCACCGAAATCTTTGAGACCCGGATCAGCTTTTATCTTACGCAGAATGTCTGCGTATGTCGCTTCACCCTTTGTTGATATTATCAAAGCGTTTGGCCTAACTCTCCTTTGTTGTGGTGCGTCCAAGCAGTTGCTGACGCAGCACTTTTTACTTCATGATGGACTGGTGTTGCGTTTATATTCTCCACTTCGATATTTGATGGCTGCTNNCGTCGAGGGATTTTCCGACAAGTTCATTAAATTTCCCTGTCTCTTCCCTGCTTGAGGCGTTCACTTCCAGTAATAGTTCACATTACTGTGTCCTGCGGATTCATCTGACCTTCTCACCGAAATCTTTGTGACCCGGATCAGCTTTTAACTTATGCAGAATTTCTGTTTGCGTCGCTTCACCTTGGCCTAGCTCTAACTAGATTAAAGACTTGAATAAAGACTAGACTATAGACTATACTATAGACTAGACTATAGAGTAGACTACAAAATATACTATAAAATTGCACTAAGATTGAACTGAAGACTGGAGAGCAAACTTATCTGTTCTTTAGACTATACACTAAGTAGGCTTTAAATACAACTTTATATTAAACTAATTTTTTCAATAAAATTTTTATAATTTTTTAAGAAAGAAATTTAAATATTTTTTGTTTTTTTTAATTACAAAATAAATTTAAAAAAAAAATACAGAAAAAATTTCCCATAAAAAATCTTCAACAATAAAAAACTACAAATGTTCATG
This sequence comes from Phormia regina, assembly GCA_001735545.1. Taxonomy (NCBI): domain Eukaryota; kingdom Metazoa; phylum Arthropoda; class Insecta; order Diptera; family Calliphoridae; genus Phormia; species Phormia regina. The sequence continues at coordinate 6,749 of MINK01189240.1, read as the reverse complement.
TTTCATATAAAATTTGTATGCCACACACACACACACACACATACACACTCTCACATTGAAATCTAAAGCCATTGCAACAGCAGCACAGCAGCATTAACAACAATTCACCAAAAATTTTTGCATCTGTGTTGCTATTGTTTAACATTTTCAACAAAATGTAGCAAACAATATGAATGAACGAACAGGAACAATTTAAACAACTTTAGAAATAGTAAAATGAAAATAGAAAAACTAGCACACACACTGATACACCAAAAAAAAAAAAACAAGCAGCATGTTTTAAATACACAACAGATTCTTAACAGAAAAAAATCTACATAATACAACCAACAACAGCAGCAGCAACAACAACTACATATATTTTCTAATATGCAGTTTTAACACAATGGATTTTTTTCACCAAAAATTTCTTTTTTTTATGGAGATTTTTTTCGATTTTATTAGAAAAAAAATTCCATAAATTTTATATTTCTATCGACATGCATATGTGTTTCAATTACAAAATAATAAAAGGTGTATTTTAGAAGGTTTTTTTTTCAATATTTAAAACAAATGATGAAGAAGAAGAAAAAAATTAGAACACAATTTTAATTTTTAGGAATCTTTTTTTTTTATTATTATTATGATTTTGATTATGGGGAGGCTGTTATAGTTTTCTAATTTTCAATGATTAGCCAGTGCATTAAACACAAATGCAGCAGTTGTTTTTTTTTTTTTTTTTAATACGTTTTGTTAAAGGAAATACAAAACAAATTTTTAATTATTTTTTTTATTTTAGAATAATGAACAAATTTGTTTATATTGCAATTGTGAGGAAATCAATTAATAGTCAGCATGTTTTAGATAAAGATTTTATTATAAGAACTTTAGTAGGTCAGTTTAAAATTTTATTACTATAATACCAAAAATAATTGTTCTATTGTTGTGTATTTAATCTGGTTCGCAGGACTAATTTTAGCTTTTTATTTGGGTTAAAGTCTTTGCTATACAGAATTTTAATAATTTCCGCTCATCTCTTTTTTTTTTTTTTTTTTAATTTTAATGTCATTTCCACTCCACTGCTTTTTAAAAATGTTACTTGCTAAATTTTTAATTCTATATTATTGTTTTTTTATGTAAAGCTCAATTAATGTTTATGTAATCTTTTTTAATATTAAATGATCTTGCCGCGATGACTTATTGAAATTTCTTATTAAAAATTGATTAGTCATTTATAAGATTATTTTATTAATGCTACCTCGAGTGAGAGAATAGTTTGCAATAAATGGTAACAAAAATTATTAAAAAAAAATCCTTTTAAACACCTACTTCAAATAAAAATCTCTGTTCTGGCATCATTAAATCATTTGTTTACATTTTTTGTTTTTTTTTTCTTTTGAGAAGTCATCAAAGTGACAACTTTAACTGACAAGTAAATTTAAATGCTTTTAAAAATATCTTAATATAGCAGAGGAACATAAGGGAATGAAATTAAAATGTTTATATGAGAAGCAATGGCTTTCAAACTGTATCAAAAAACCGGCAATTAAAGTCCTGCAGTTCTGAAGGTATGGGAAAGAATTAAGTAGAGATATACCAGACTATATACTATATTATGGAGCAGAATATAGTTTTGACCATTAATATTTTCTATGTCTTGACCATTGACTAGACGAAACTTTTTGTATTAACTAGACCAAAGTTTACACTATTTACTACAATATTGTCCAGACTAGTTTTTAGGTTATAGCCCCATTTATTAAATTATAGTCCACATTACTAACTTGACTATAGTCCGACTATTGACTAGACATAGTCTCGACTGTTGACTATAGTATCGACTATTGACTATAGCCTCGACTATTCACTGTACTATTTTCTCGTCTATTGACTATAGTTTGGACTATTGACTAAACTATAGAGTCTCGACTATCAACTCTAGTTTACACTACTGGCTAAACTTTAATTTCACATATTGATTGGACTATTGTCTTTACTATTAACTAGACTATTGTCTTGACTATTAATTGGATTATTAACTAGAACCCAGCAAAAAGAAACTGAAAAGCTAATGATTTAACATTGGGATTGTCTATTGGAAGGAAGTACTTAGTGGTGAAAAAGAGCCTGCAGAAGTTCTTTTTTTAAACCCGACTGTCATTGGTAAGCATGTTTATTTTTATTACTGGTCTTTTTCATTTCCATTTGAAGTACTTCCCTTTATTAAATTATAGTCCACATTACTAACTTGACTATAGTCCGACTATTGACTAGAAATAGTCTCGACTGTTGACTATAGTATCGACTATTGACTATAGCCACGACTATTTACTGCACTATTTTCTCGTCTATTGACTATAGTATGGACTATTGACTAAACTATAGAGTCTCGACTATCAACTCTAGTTTACACTACTGGCTANNATATTGATTGGACTATTGTCTCTACTATTAACTAGACTATTGTCTTGACTATTAATTGGTTTATTAACTAGAATATTGTCTCGACTATTCACTATGGTTTTGACTACTGACTTTAGTTTCGACTATTGAGTGTCTACAATCTCGAGTCTTGACTAAAGCCTAGACTATTCACTAAACTATAGCCTCGACTATTCATCAGATTATTTTCTTGTCTGTTGCCTAGACTATTAAGTGGACTATTAACTAGACATTGCCTAGACTATTAGCTGGACTATTAACTATACTATTATCTTGACTATTAACTATCTTGACTATTACTATAATTTCAACTACTGACTTCAGTTTCGACAATTGACTGGACTACAATCTCGAGTTTTGACTATAAACTCGACTATTCACTAGTCTCAGCTAATGACTGTAGTTTCGACTATTTACTATAGTAGCAATTATTTGGACATAGTCTCACTTATTGACTATAGTCTGAACTTAAAATTATAGCTTGGACTAACTGCAAAACTTACTAATTACAAAGTCTTAAATTGACTACTGACTAGCCTAGAATAGAATATTATTTATAGTATTGAATAGCGACTCTTGACTAGACTAGGGTCTGAACTATTCACCAGACTATTGTATCGAATATTGCTAGTCGAGGCATAGTATCGACTATTCACTAGACTATTGTCTCGACTGTTGCCTAGACTATAGTGTCGACTATTGAATTGAATATAGTGTCGACTATTAGCTATAGTTTCGACTACTACCTCTAGTTTCGACTATTGACTGAACTGCAATCTTGGCTATTGACAAGAATATAATTTCGACTAATTCCAACACTTTTGTCTTGTTTTGTTTGGACCATAGTCGCAATTATTGACTATAATCTAAACTATTATTGTGTGGACTAATAGCAAAACTTACTAATTACAGAGTCATAAATTGACTATTGACTAAACTATAGTCTTGACTAGAATATTAATCATAGTCTTCAAGAGCGACACTTGACTAGACTAAGGTCTGCACTGTTCACCAGACTATTTTATCGACTATTGGATAGACTATTTATTCCACTATTGACTAGACTATAGTGTCGACAATTGACTGAACTGCAATCTTGGCTATTGACAAGAATATAATTTTGACTAATTCCAACACTTTTGTCTTGTTTTGTTTGGAACATAGTCTCACTTTTTGAACATAGTTTGGACTATTAAAAAAATTATTGCGTGAACTAATTACAAAAATTACTAATTAAAAAGTTTTAAATTAACTATTGACTAAACTATAGACTTGGCTAGAATATAAATGATAGCATTGAATAGCGACTCTTGACTAGACTAAGATCTCAACTAAAACATTAGCGGGGGTATTTTCCAGAACATTATCTCGACTATTAACTAAACTATATTTTCGACTACTGAGTAGATTACAGTATAACTTGACTATGAACTAGACTGCAGAACTTCTAGAACTACAGGGTAATTTTAAACAAATTATTTGTTTATCTGTGAGCGCTACGCAGAGAGAATGAAACACTCTTGGTGATCGTTTGTTTACGTTTTATTTTTTATTTGAGCACAAACAGCTGTTTGCTTTTGAAACCATTATGGAATCGAGAAACACAACAACAATAAACTTGTTTAACAAGTTATAAACAATGGATAAACATTTTACATTTAGTAGTCAACCAACTGTTGACAATTGAACGTGCTTTAGAGTATTAACTAAGCGAGCGTGTGACGATCATTAAAACGATTTTGAAAATAAGAAAAATTAAACGAATTTTTTTAGTAACAAACGCGCCAAATTATGACGATTTTCTAAGAAAAAAAATCAACTCATTTTCATTCAATGTTTTCACGTATTGTAATACAATTTAAAAACCATCATTATATAATTAAAACAAATCTTAATTGAATAATCATTTTTATTACTTAGAGCTAAAGTATTTAAATTGAAAGTGCAAAACAATTTTCTAATCAAACAAATAATTCTTAATTAAGCTGCTCTCTAAGCAAAAATTAAAGATAAAAAAGAAATAGAAAAAATATCTAAATTAAAAAATATGCTGCTGCTTCTACACTAAATATGAGTTCATTCATTTATTTTAGCAATTATGCTAAAAATAGCAAAAATATTTTTTAATTAAAGAATAAAAATATATTTTTTTTTTTTTTCAAAAATTTTTTTAATTAATAAAGCGGGAATTTATTATAAAAAATAATATAAATCATTTAAGAAAAAATGTTTAAATTAATAAAAAAAATTCAAATAAATTAATAAAAATTCTTTAATTTTTTTTTTTGGAAATAATAAATAAATAAATTAATTGTTTGAATTTTTGTGGTGTTTTATTTTAGAAGTGTTTGTGTGCATTATTAAATATAGTATGAAGTGTATTTGAGTTTTCAAGTGTTTTTTCGAAAAACAAAATTGAAGTTTGGTGTTTATTTTTATTGTTATTTGTAAAAAAAAGAAACAATAAAAAAATACAAGAAAAAAGTGCTTGAAATTAAAAATTACAAGAAAAATCGTTTAGCGGTTTAAATATTATTTGAAAAAGCAAAAAAATACAAAAAACCACAAAGAAATCTAGGTCAAGTGGTGAATACAGCTAAAAGAAGGTAAATTGCTTTTTATAAAATAATAAATTAAAAAAAAGAAACTAATAAATCAAAATTATTTTATAGAAAATTTAAAACAATAAATTAATTTTTTTCTTAGTAAAAAAAAAAAATAAATTAAAATTTTTTAGGTTAAAATTTTTAATAAAAAAAACACAAATTTCTTAAATCCTTAAAAGGGTTATGATTTTAATAAATACAAATGGGATTTCACTATTTTATTAAATAAAAATAATTTTGAAAATTTATTGAAAAACAAAAATAAAAAAAAATAATATTTTAAAGGTCTTATTGATATTTATATAATTTTAAAACTATTTATCCAATCAATTTGAAAATCGGCTCATATATAAAAAACACAATAGGCTTTTCAAATATTTTTAAAATAAATTTTAAACTTAAATCTACAGTGGGTTATATCATATCAAATATGACAATTTCAAAAAGACTTATTTTTCTTAGTAGAAATTTCTTTTAAATATTTAAATTTATATAAAATAAGAACTATGGGCTCAATTGATTTGAAATTTATTACATAAACAATAAATATAATGCAGATTTAAAATATTTACTAAATAAATTACATACTTAAATACAAACAAAATTACAATGCATTAAATATAGGGAGTTATAATAAATAAAAAAATATAATTTCGCAAAATTTAAAAATATTTATATATATATATAACTTGAGCACTATGGGTCTGATTAGCCTCAAATTTACTATATTAATAAAAGAAGTGTTAGGGTTTTAGAATATGTTCAAACTTAATTTCTTACTTTAATACATAGAAAATTTTAATGTGTGAAATATAAGTACTTTATATAGAAAATATATTTCAGTTGTAATATTTTAAAATTAGTTTTAATAAAGTACTGTAGGAGCAAACGATATAGAATTTGGTGTATTATTAAAAAAGGTAATAGATTTTTAAAATATGTTTAAAATATTCTTTAAATTGAAATACTCTGTGACCTACAGTGTGACAAGTATGAAGCTTTAGGAAAAATACAAACTTTGAAATATAAAAATTTATAAAATTCTTATTTAAGTAAAGATAACCTTAAAATTATTTAACAAAGTGTATTAGACTTTTTAACGGAGAATAAAATAAATAAGTTTTTTAAATGTATTTTAAATTTAACGCAAAATTAAGGACACTGTAAATTACAGTGTTTCAAATAAGATAACTATTAAATGAAATTTTATTTAAATTGAAAAATGTTTAAAAATAATTTAATAAATAAAACTAAAGAAAAATGGACGGTTAAGGATTCAAAATTTTATTTACTTATCAAAAAAGGTTTATAAATATCTATTCTATTTAAATAAAATTTTTTCAAGTTCAATACTCAGGGAGTTACTTTATGTAACGTTAAGGAATTACGACCAACAAAATATTCAAAGTTTATAAATTTTAAATTAATTTCAATTAAGAACTATAAGTCCTAAGGCTTAAAAATTTGAGATATAATTAAAGTAGATAACAGGCTTTTAGACAAACTTTAAAATATATTTTCAAATTTACTACAGAGCGACTTATGGAGTAACAAATATAAGTTTGCAATATATGTCAATAAGCTCTTTAAAATAAAAAAAAACTAATCAAATGAATATAACTTAAGCACTGTGGGGCCAATTAATCTAAAATTTTAACCACATTTAAAAAAATATAAGGCTTTTAAAGAAATTTCATAATAAGGTTTTTATTCAATCACACA